>JAVFHW010078189.1:0-14165 GCA_032159205.1 Eurystomus glaucurus suahelicus | reverse complement strand
TTAGTCAGCTCTTCAGAAGGTGTTTCTGTTCTTTTGCTGCTGTAATCCAGGGCTGTGCAGTAAAGGCAAACCTGAGCTAACGTTCTGCTCACCAGTTGGAGCGATTGTACCGCTCTGATCATCTCTGCTCGCATGCCATCGTCTTGGTTGTTTGTGCTAACTAATAGTAAAGGAATTGCTCACTTTTCTATGCGAATCCTGCAGCTTCTGCTGAGCTGAGGAGTGCGGTAACTGGGTGGCTACTGGTACTACAGCTGGGTAACTACCCAGAAGCATGGAAACTTATGCTAGTCCTACAGAGCAAGATAAGTCCCTGTGCCGGTATTGCTAGGGAAGCAGATGTCCGTGACAGTTTTTTCTTCCTACTGGGTTGCTTTGAGATTACACAGATTACAAAGAAATACGGTATCTCATCTGGCAACTCTACCTGCCAGATACAGCTGTTGAGAGAAGGATTGCTCTGCTGGGGTTTTTGTGCCTCTTGACTACTAGGAAAAAAAAGGCTTCTGCATTGCGTATCTGGAGGCTGCTGGCATCACTTAGTGATGTTGCTTTAAATACAGTAGCATTCCAAATTATGAGGTGTTTTTTTATCCCCCCTCCTCCCCTGTGTCTCAGACAATAAGATCTGATCATACCTTTCTTCTTTAGAAGAAACAAAACATTTTTTGCTCGGAGACTGGCAGACAAAGCTACAAACTGCATAAGATTAATAAGAAGAAAGTGTGGACTGTGCTCTGTGGCTGCTGAGGAAGACTGTCTAGATTTAATTCCTAGAAGTAATATTCCTCAAGGACACCAAAATGAGTGTTTCTCTCATGGCTTCCAGAGAGAAAGTGTATTGTGAGACTGAAATTCTGGGATTTTTTTTTTGTCCAATATATCTTTCAGGTAATCTTCCAAAAATATGGTGCTGATTATATTCTTCCCTGTGGAAGACCCAGATAAGCTCTGCTGAAGCCCCCTTTTTGTGTCTCTTCCCACTAAAAAAAAAAAAAAATCCCCACCCTATTATTCTTCTATCAGCTGTATCAGCAGTGGTGGTACTGCATAGAAGAACACCTAAACTAACCTAGTAACTCCTGACACAGTGAAAGGGATAAAAAGCAGGGTAATGGTGTAAAAAAACCTCTTTCTAAATTATAACTTCATCTTTAAAGCTACAGTAGTGATAAATTTCTAGTTTAAGGTTTTGCAAATACAACACACCTTCCTGTAACATACACGCTTCTGTGTGAATGTATGAGCAGCATCTTGGGAATGTGACTGAAAAACACTGATGCATTTTGACTGAAACTTGGCAGCAAAATACATCAGTAAAGTTTTGGGGATTCACCTTGTTAGAAAAGACTCTGCTTAACAATTAAATAAAATGACTTATCTGTGTGGAGAAAATGTTTCTGTGAGTCTGGTTATGCTCTAATAATCTTCCCATTATAAACAGCCTTGTCTAGCAAGTATCGTGCCTGTCAGCAACTGAGTAGGCTTAAGATAGGAGAATACCACTTAAAGAATCACGGTGTCTCTCCAGTGCCTACATATTTAGGAATTGTTGGGCTTCCTCTTAACTTGCAGCATGGTGAACTGCAGTGGTTATGTGCTTATGGTTACGGACATTGTCTTGCCAAGCCTATTTTGTTAAACTGACAAATTTATTATCTTTCAGTCGCATTGCTACATCCCTCCCCTTACCTTCAGAGAGGGATCACCTTCGGCCCAGGGTAGATCTGATTGTGTTTATGATTGACATCAAGAGCAAGTACAGGTAAAAGAAGGGCAAAAATATGAGAGGGGAAACCGATACTATTTGTTGGATTAATAGCTAAATCTACGTTTTTACTGTGTCAGAATTGCTGAATAGTGGATTTCAAACCCAAGACTTGCTGTGCTGGAACAGCTCAGTAACATACACAGTGGTTTTCTCGCCTCCAGCAGTGGATTAGGGCTGAACTGCTCAGTCCAATAACATGCCTGTTGTGCACTAAGTTGCCATTGCAGAGAAGGCAGAATTTATTCCTGGATCTGGATGCGGGATGATATGCACTGAGCTCTGCAAAGATGCTGTCTGTAAAATTAGATGGAAACGATGGTGCTGTTAAGTTCTGTAATACACATTTGGCTGATGTGTGCTGGGCCGTGTGACCTAATAACCAGCCGGTTGCTGTGTCTGTGTCCCTGGTTCACTGATACTACTGGTCAAGTGGTATCAGCACTGTGGATGTCTCCAGGCAAAAGAGAGGGGTCTGCAGGGATTGATCCCTTTTCTCTCATCTTGTGCTCATCTTTGTAGAAATGATATTTGTGTCCCCGGCCATAAATAAAAACTTCCTAAGGCATGAAAGTCAGCATTTTTTTACTTACTTACCTTGTGACTGATGATCCTG
Source organism: Eurystomus glaucurus suahelicus (assembly GCA_032159205.1). Classification (NCBI taxonomy): domain Eukaryota; kingdom Metazoa; phylum Chordata; class Aves; order Coraciiformes; family Coraciidae; genus Eurystomus; species Eurystomus glaucurus. The sequence goes on along the minus strand of JAVFHW010078189.1, from coordinate 11,781 downwards.
GGCTCTCACTTACCAAAAATGACAGGCCCAGCTGCGTACTTAGAGCACAGATGGTGCTGCAGGAATGTGTGGGCTAGCTCTTCTGAAAGAGCTGAAGCAGTGCTGAAGTTAGTTGGATGTTAATGAATTTGGATGCTTAGTGTCCACAAGTCATGGAGGACACTGTTCCAACTAAGTCTGAGTCTTCGGTAGAAAGGATATGTTACGGGTTATTAAACAGCTGTGGGTATTACAGAGGTCTCTGATGCTGTGCTTTTAGTATAGAGTATAACTTTGCCAGCTCACAAATCAGCAGATGTTAACATCATTCATTTCCCAATTGTGCTTCTGAAAGTTACTCCCGTTGTCTCTATGCTGCACTGGTTTTGCCTCCCTGTCTAACTGGATTGTCTGTGCTTTTCTGACAGCTTGAAGAATGTCGAAGCTTCCCTAGCTCATGTGGATGCCAGTTTCTTCCTGGGGAAAGTATGCTTTCTTGTCACCGGGGGTACGTATGACATCAGCCCTCCTCTTCCTCTCCAAGCAGCACAACTCGTTGCTTTCCTTGAAACAAGAACAGTGACTTAGCTTCTGGCTTCCTTTGTTTTATTTCAAGTTTTGTTGAAAACTTTGTTTCAATTATACCTGAACTCATCTGCCTTTTTTGTTTGTTTGTTTATTCTTAGATAAAACACAGTTCTCTTCTCTCATGCTCACTTTCTCTCTCCTTTTTGTTTTTGACAGTCAGACATCACTTCTCTGTCCCTAATCCCTGGATATGATTTTTGTTACTGATTTCTTTTTTTTTTTTTTTTCTTTTTTTCCTGTGGCACTGCAGAATTCTGTTTTATCTGCTCTTGCAGATCTGTCTTAATGTTAATCTTAATGAGCAGTGAGAAGCACATGATACTGTGGTAATAAAATAAATCTTAATGGATGAGCTACTAAACTATTAAGTATCATTTTAATACAGGACTGATATGCCTACTGTGTACTGTCTAGCACTGTTGTGCCTCTAATCTTTCTCTTTCTGCCTCAAGTGGAAGGGGCACTTACCTACATATTCTCCCTATTTCAGCTATGAGGAACTGGAGGGGCCAGACCACACTACTCAGTAGTGGGAGAGAGGTGGTGTGTCCCTTGAATCTGGGATTCAGGGAGCATAATTCTGGGGTGAAACGGAATCTTAGTATAGTCTTGGAGACATGACCACCCTGTGATATCACATGAGCTGGCAGGGCTTCTGATTAGTAAGTGGAAGATTCTGCCCATGCTAATAGTGTACTGATCCCTATCTAAAATGTTAATGTTACAGTACTCAGTCATGTGGCAAGACTGTTCCTGCTGTCAGTATTAGGAAAGACTTCTGTGCCCATGCCATTGCAAATCTTGTGCTGTTCTGTTTGCACTGCTCAGTGTTGCCTTACCTTCTATGGTGCTTTCAAAATTAGCTCTGGATCATTTTGTAGATGTGGAATTTCCTGGTATTTTTCTTCACTTAATATTGATTATGGGACTTGTAACATGGGAGAACTTTTTTTTTGTAGTTGGCAGGGTGAATTACTGCAGCGTAGGGATGAATGCCATCTGGAAACTGGGAGAAATCTACTGCAGCCCTGTGCTATTGTGTGAGCTGGAGGTAAGGTGTTTACCTGGTGTCTGAAAGGATTTGTGAATTCCACTGCTCTCTGGTTCTCAAGAACATCATTACATTAGCAATAAATATATGTAGAGACCAGACTTTTACTGCAGGAACAGTAGAGGTACAGGAGTCCGACTGTCCTTGAAAGGAGTCTTCTAGATTACCCGCTCCTCCCTGTGCTACTTCAAAGCCTCAGGAAGCCAAGTCTAAATTAACAAAGTCTTCTCTGATATGCAAAGCCTTGGTACGCTTGTTCCTTGATGCATTTTTCTCTTCCCGGGGAACCCCTGAGCTGTTATTTGCCATGTGACTTTCTTGCCCATGTAATGCTTCCTGTTAGCCAGGCTTTGTTGCTTCACAGGCTGTTTTGCCATCTGATAGGCCACTCTTTCCAATTACTGCTTGGTCTGGAAAGCTGGAGGGACAGTTTGGCATTCAGTGGTAGCACACTCCACTTTTCCGTGTACTCATTCTGCCCTCAGAGACTGCTTCCCTGCCAGCAGGTAATATCTGTGCCTTTGGCAACCCCTTCAGGGTTTTCAGCTGACAACGCTGAAATGTTGTCCCTAACATTAAGGGAGTAAATGGGCCTCTGGGATTTTCGGTAGCTAGCTGCTCTGAACCATGCTTAATACCTGTTCCAGTTCATTCTTTTATCACAGCTTAGCACTGCTTTTCCTCTTTTCTCCTGATTTAAATAATTTCTCCATTTTGTTTCCAGTTGGAAGGGATACGAGCTGCCACTGCTCAGAGACTTGTCCGGATGTTACAGATCTGTGCTGGTCACATACCAGGAGTTTCTGCCTTGTATTTTGGCTCACTGATGAGGGGCTCTGCTCACGACTAGCTTCTCATTGTGAGAATTCAGCCACATTCATCAGTTTTTTCACTTCAGGCTTTCAAGCTGCTGCAGTTGGAATCACATTGGGAAGCTTTTTTGCCTGACTTGTTGTGACCTCTCATCTGGAGCTATTCCTAGTTGCTAATCTCCCAAGAAAAGCTTGATCCGTGTTCCGTGGATAGCACGTAGGTGCTGGGGAGAGGGCAGTTTTGAATTGGGGATTCCTGTCTGCTGTTATATCTGAATGCCATTTCATGTTCAAGGTTGAGTTTCACCCACTTTGCTAGTAGCCAGGAACTACATGTTTCACTGAGAGAATATTGGAAGAACAGGCCACTATCCCAAGTGCTCCATGTCACAGCTGAGTATCTTAGTTTCAGTGTCCCCAAAGTATAGGAGAAGTGTCAGCAGGCTTCTGCTTCCTTTCAGGCTGCATAGAGCACCTTGGAATGATGTGAAACCTTGCTGCCAAGAGAAACCTTCCCACCAAGAGAATAATGGGGAAGAAAGGCTGTCCTGCAGCTTCTAGGTAGACTGCAGTTGGCAGTTAATGATCCAGCTGTGTGAGCATCTGCCCAGTGAAGGGCTCAGTATTTCCAGGCCTAGTATCTAACTGGGGAGGAAGGGACTAACAAAGGTAATCTAGCACTTTAGTTTTATTTTAGATCTTTAAAGAAAAAGGCTCCATCTATCAAGCCCAGGATAACAACCAACTTGGCCTCTGCAGCTGACCAGAGATGAAACACAGCAGACGGGACTACACCAACACATAGAAAACATATGTTTCTTGCAAGTTGGGTGTGTGTTGTCTATAATCCCTTAACAGGTTCTTATCAGCAGTAGTTCGTTCATGCCTTATTCTTACTGTGAGTCAGTAGAGCCTTTTGTATTTCTAAGTTAATAAAATGTATAATATTTAATAATTAGTTGTATGCTTTTTGTTTATGTTGCACGGGCTCTAAAACCTACAAATGCTTGCCCCAGTTTGCCCTGGTAGCAGGCGGGTCCTTGCTGATCGTTTGAGCTTAGTTGGTGGGCTGCAGTCATGGTTTCAGCCACGTGGTGGTGGCAAAAGCTTTCCAGATAATATCCTTCCTAGATACCGAGTTGAGCCACCTGCCAGAGCAGTGTTTCATGAAACACTGGAATGTTTCTTACCCAGAATTGCACGCTAGGTGGAAATGAAACCTAGAGAAAACGTGTTAAGCTCCCCTCTGGTTTAATTTATTTAATCCCTAGTAGTGTGCTTGAGTGTTCCTAGGTGCAGGGCTCTAGCTACGTGTGCTGTTTCGCTTAGCTTGTTTCTGACATCTGTGAGCAGAAAAAAGCAGAAAGCAGCACTGCAGGCTCAATCAGCTGTGAGTGTTGGCAGTCCTTGCAAAGGCAGCTCAGCAAGGCACAAAGCCTGTATCCTTGCTCAGAGGACACGCAAATCCCAGCTCCAGTTGTATTGTTGCTGGTGGGGGAGGGCTAGGTTGTTTGTCAGCTGGAACAAAAGGAACTAAACCATTCAGCTGTGTTATGGTGCCCAAAAGGGCTGGACTCTGGCTAAAGCCCAAAGGAGAAAGACGTGCAAACTCTTGTGGCTGTGTAAGAAGGATTGGAAGCTTAATGGGCATGCCCTACTTTCATCTAGCTTTGTGATCCTGAAGATGCTAGCCAGGACGCTGCCACCAGAGAGGGGCAATCATGCTGAGAAACAAGTTTCTCGGTTGGTTATGCTGTCTCAGCCACGCTCTCGTGTTGGGTCCCTCAAAATAAATGAGACCATAGTTTAGAATAGACTGGTTTCGATTTGCTCTTGATGTGCAGGTGCAGTCGGGGGGGAGGGAAGGAAGGGCTGCGGCATGAAATGAGCCAGTCTTTCGTATCCTCCGCAACTGCTATAAGGTAAGGAGGCTCTTCTGTCTCCTAGGTCGCTCTCCAGTTGCCTCTAATAACTATTGGACATGGGTATAATCCTTTTGGCCTCAAGAGTAATTTCGCTGTGCTTTCTTAATGGGTGAAAATGAAACTCTTTGGTTCACCCAGAATGCTTTGTAGCAACGCACACGTGCTACTGTCCGTTCCTGCACCTTCAAACACAGGGTTTTTTCCACTGTTATGTTTCAGATGTGGTATTTCTTTCCTTCTACCACTTTCAAAGAAGAAAGAGGCTGTTTGTACTTCCTACAGGTGGCCAAATCCCAGCTGGTACAAAATAAAATCTAGTTCCTTAAGAGCAGCATCTTGCTTCACCCTGGGGCAAATATTTTTCTTAGTCTTAAGAAAAAGTCTTTACTAGAACTGGCAGGGGAAGTGGAGCGTATCTAAGAATATGACACTGTGTCTCAGGTCCATCATATTTTACAACTGAAAGTAGTTGGGACACATCTAAAGCTACAGCTTCCACTATGTAAATACCTCTAGGAACTGTCAGCTATTAGTTTAGACAGGCCATAACACTGCTCCTATGAGACAAGACAAGTCAGCTGAGGGTATCTTTCATCAGGATGGAGCAGCCAGGGCTGATGTTTGTTAAAGGTCTTGTGAAAGTAGTACTTGGATTGGGACCAGAGGCATGGAAGGCCTGAAGCTGAATTAAGGCTAGTGATCAGATTCTGTTGTGTTTAAACATCATGAAAGCTTGCCAAGCTGGCTGAAATGTAAACTAACAAATATTTTGGAGTTACTTTCATTCTCTCTGTTCCCTCAGTTCTCTATCCCTGTGGAGGTTTACCAAGAGAAATCCCTTCTCTGTGGCTAAAGTAGCTGTGAGTGTTGATGGTTTGACTGTTTCAGTTTGCGGATGTATTTTTGTTTGACAGCTATGTCAACAAAATGAGTGTAAAAGTGGTTTAATTGGTGTAAGGTCTTCTATACCAGTTGCACTGGTGAAAGCTTCAGTCATGCAGTGTGGTTTTTTTGGATAGAACTGAATGAGGCTGTAATAGGGTCTCTTCTGCTACAACAGGTTGCCCAGCAGGATTTTGCCTTCAGTCCAGCCATTTGAAGAAGATTTTGTGTCCTCAGCCTGCTAGCCGAGCTGCTCACAGAAGTGCTCTGTGAGAGATTTCAACACCAATCAGCCTGGTTGGTATTACCTGTTGGAATTGTAGCTGCTTGCTAGCCCATATTTTCCAATGGAAGGCTTTTTGCTACCTTTGCCACACCAGCAGTTAAATCAGACCAACTTTTAAGTGTGATAAGACATAGTTTGGACCAAGCATAACAGGAGAGAAAGTCTGTGTACTGATATGGCATCTATAGTAAAAGATCTCTCTGTCCTGGAACAAAGATCAGAGATCAATCCAGCCCTGGGGATTTATCTGTCCCTCCAAACCTTGAAAATGATGGTAGAGGTTTAGATTCAAGGCCACCTCTAGTATTTGCTTTGGGGACTGGTTAAAGCTGGTTGTCTCTGCTTGCCAAGACCTGTAGTTCAAAGGGACTGTCTGGGTTAGGTCAGTGGTGGCACTCAGCAGCTGTGGTCACACTGTAAGAGCTGCTTGGTAGCTCTTATCGTGACCACTGTCCACTGCAGCAGTGGACAAGAAGGGACTCTTGCTCTGCTGCCTAGAGCTGACCTGCAGAGCTGTGGCAGAGGTACCTGCTCTGCTAGTAAAAGCAAGGGAGACACTTTTCTCCTGTGGGGTTTCTAGCTTGTCTTGATTTTGCAGGAGCACTGGGCTTTGCTCTGGACAGATTCCAGCTGCTCTGTCTCCATTCAGCTGGCCCAGATTCCCTGGCAGTCTCCGCTGCACACTGAGTGTTCTCCACTTCACACCCTAACCTGGTGTGCAGTGTTGCTGTGGGCTGCTGAACAACTGCCACTTTCCATTCAGTGACCAGCTGTCCTTCACTGGTGGGGAAAAGTGATTTATATGCAAGAGAAAGCAATAGCAGGCACAGCCCAGAGCTGGGAGCCAGAAATGCTGGGCTCATTTTGCCTCTGTGGCTGATTTCTTGCATGACTGTGGGCACGTGTGTTAAAATTTGTCGTGCCTTGCCTGCTCTGCATCTACAGCAGGAGCTGCCTCCCCTGGAGGAGTGTGGTGAGGGCAAATTGACATTGCTTTGGAATTTGGTGGAAACATTCTGAAGAAACAGTTTTGTGTGTGTGTGTCTGTCTTCTAATCAGTGGAGTTTGATTTTTACCTAAGTTTGGAGGAGGGGTTTGTGGGACCTGCCTGCCGGGCACCTCCTAAGCTTGGCTCGACTCTGTGGCAGGCAGGGAGGGAGGCTGCTTGAAACTGGGCTGTGATCCTTCTCGCAAGGCATTGCAGCAGGGCTGGGTTTTGTTGTGAACTGGAACAAACCCACCCTCTGAAACACTGAAATTCCCCGCGCAGTTCAATTATCCTTGAAGTGGCCGGTGGGAGAAATCAAAGTGTCTCGATCTCCTCCTCGCTGTTCAATATTAATACGGCGTGGCGATGCTAGGCAGGATGGCATCCCCGTGGGTTGGCTCTGTGCGGGAGCCTTGGCTGTGAAGAACCAGCGTGCCAGGGATGTTGGGCGCAGGAGAGTCGGGACTGATGTGACTTGCTCCGACTCCTTGTCAGCTGGGTAACGCGGGCGCCCAGCCCGTGCTAGGCTGCGTTTCCCTTGCCACAGGCTCCTTCTGCAGGAGCTGACACGTGCCGCCATGCAGGCATCCATCGTCCCCCTCCAGCTCAGTGTGTGGCAGAGTGTTCTGCAAGGAGCCAGGGAGGACTCTGTGCTTGTCCCTGCCACCTCCTTCACTGAGAGAAGCCAGCGGTGTGTGACAGAGCCTGTGTTTTACATACGTGCAAGCGGCTTCCCCACCGCCGGCCCAGGTGCAGCTGCGGCCTGGGCGCAAGAGCCCCACGGGTTCTGAGTGTCACGGGAAGGAGCACCGGGGTGCGGTGAGGACAAAAACAAAGAGAGAAGCCACCTCCCCTTGGGAAACCTGGCCCTGGTGCACAGGGGCTGCTCTGTCCTCTGAATCCTGCCAGCCTCTCCACACTACAAGCTGTGCCAGGGCCAACTGAAGCACCCATGCTCTAGAGAGGTCAGTGTCCAGGGGCGAGGCAGAGGCACGCTGGTGAGCCCTTGGAAAGACCTAAAAAGCCCAGCTAGTGCTAAACACACTAAGGAGGCTTCCCTTGTTTTCTGGCAGCAAGGAGTATCTTCTTACCCTGTTTTCCCATGGAAGCATTCTGGTCCCACCATGTGCCCACCCTGCAACAATGGAGTGACAGTGCCGGGCTGTGGCTGGGGCTGCCTTGCTCCTGTCCCGCTGGCTGTGTCACTGCAGTGCTTGGCTTTGCAAAACCCCTTGGGTGTTTGCTGAGGGCCAGCAGTCCTTGAGGTGCTGTCTGCACTGGTCAGCTCAAATCTCTCCTGGACCTCTGCTGGCTGCTCTCCTAGGTTTGACGGCAGCATTGGCATCACACCAATGTGAATATTCGTTCTCCCCGCCCCCCCGCCTAGTGCTACGTTCCCTTTTCTTGCTCTTCCAGAGATGACAGATGTGAAGCCTGGGCTGCATTTGACTCAGCTTGGTACGTAACAACCTGTGGCTCGTGCTGCAGTGGAGCGCCTCTCTTCAAAGCAATGTGCCAGCATTGACTAATTAATCCTTATTCTGCCATGGGACTGAGGGGTGACTCAGTGCCTCATGCTGTTACACGGAGCAGCAGAGGATCAAAAGCACTGGAGCTGGGGAAGCCCTGGGGTAGTCCTGTGTCACCAGTGTCACCCTGTGCCTGCACACTGGGCACCTGTAAAGGATCGAGCTTGCACATTTGTCTCCAGGGCTTTTTTTTAGCCATGCAGAGGGCTGAAATCTCTGCTACCTTAGAGGCAAAGCTGGAACTTTCTTCCCTTTGCTCTGCAGGGAGTGTTCTTACTACCTGGGGGAACAGGCTGATTGTTTGTAGTTGATCTTTTCCATCCATCCCGATTTAGGCATCCTGAGCCATTTTCCTTCCTCTTCTCACCTGCAGGTCCTTTACGCTTCCCCGGCATCCCTGCTTGGCTGTGCTGAACAGCATCTGTGTGTCTGGGTGAAAGGCAGGGGCAGAGAGGTTTAGGCACAGTGGAAATAGAGCTGCGGTAATGGTGTACATCCCTCTTGGGCTTCATGCCACCCAGCAAGCTGTACACCAGGCTGTGCCAGCACAGCAGCCCCAAAGAAATGCAAACAAAGCCCAAGACCTGGCCTTGGGCTGCCCTGGCATCCATCCTGCCGCTGCCTGAGCCGCTCCTGGGGAAGGGAAGTGGAGTTGCTTGTGCGCAGATGTTGCATAATACTGACCTAGTTTGAACACAAGTTTGCAGGCTGGGAAGTGTTTGCCCGGCCTGGGGGAAGAGAAAACCCCTCCAGGGCGAGGGCTGCTGCACTGTGTCCTCTGCTCTCTGTTATGAAGGAGATGAAACATGAAGTGTGTGCTTTCTCCAAAACCTGGCTCTTCCCTCTTGCCCAGGTTGCACGCGGAGCGTCACCTGCATAAGTCCCCTCTGCGTGTGCGTGAGCTGTGGTTTGGCTGAGCTCAGCCACTGCATGGGACTAATACGTAGTGATGGTGTCCTATAAATTATATAGTCTGCATGTTCACCATCTGCTCTGTGCCGAAAGCTGAGTGTGATTGAGACCTTCCCTGCTTCCCAAAGCTTGACTCTCTTGCCAAGCCTGAAATGTGTGCGTATCTCCCGTAAGTGGTTCTGATTGAATCAGGTAAAGAGGGAATTTTTTAAGCAGGCTGCAATGTTCCCTGCACCCAAAGTGAGAGCTGAAGCATCGGCCAGCATCCTGTTATGAGACCATGAGTAAAAAGCAAGTCTGATTTCATGCTAATTAGGCTCTAAAGGGAGTGAATCTTGATTGCAGTGGTCATATCAAAGAATCAAAATAGTAATGTGAAAAGCAAAGGAAAGCCCAGAGTGATTCATATGAGAAGGGGAAATAAAGACAGTCACGGAGGAAGAAGGAGTTTGAGGAGGACTGAATTGCTCTGCTGCCCAAAAGCAGAGGGGATTTGAATCAGCTTATCCTCATTAGATGTCTCTTTAAAGCATCATCAAGCCAAATGAATGGTCTGGAGGCGAGCTTGCAGGCATGGTAGCTGTGATTATCACCAGGGATTTACAGTCCTAGTTATCTAGCTTAGAGACAAGATTATTAGGGGGTATAAAACTGTATCTGCCCTCGGCCTCTAATGTGCGTTCTTAGGTTGGGTGATGGGAGACGTTATATTGCTGCATGGTCCCTCAGAAGCCTGCCTGCCTCCTCTGGTGGTCCAGCTCTCCATGGTGCTGCAGGTGCAGCGTGGAAGGGGAAGGCAAGCGTGAGCCAGGAAGCTGTGCTGGCCACGAGATGTTCCCTCGGGCAGGTGGGTGGACAGCCTTCCCAGTGGACTGTGGGCAGAGGGCAGGACTTCCCTATAGGTGCTCTCACTTAGATGGGAAATGGAGAAAGGCATCTTGGAGGGGGAATTATGTCCACCTGCCTTGGCATTAGTGTCACCCCCCCCAGCTTCTCCCTTCCTGTGGCAGCCTGTGCTGGTGCAACTCATCCTTCTTCACGGCAGAGCCTTTGAGGCCCTGAAGGCCCAGAAGTCCCTTTGAAAGGGTATTAATGCCTTGGATGATGGGGGGTGTGTGTGTGTGTGTGTGTAGGGGGAGAGGGAGGGGCGAGACCAAGTATGACAGGGCTGCTGGCAGTCCCTTTCCACCTCCCCGAGCTCTGCATCTGCAGCAGCCTCTCATCCTCCTCTTCCTCTCCTTCCCCAACCAATGCATCGCTCCCCCGTTGCTTCTCTGACCTGGGCAGGATTGCACCCAGATGCCAGCTAATAGAGGAGGGGCACAGGCCACGTCTGCCTGTCAGCTCTCTCCTATATTGCATCCTTCATGTGGCCTTTGAAATTCATGACATTATTCTGCATTCAAGCCCATGCAAATGACATCACTCTGGCCTTTTTACAGCAGATTGGTACCTAAAGATTCATGAGAAGCTGGAGAACAGTGTGGAGGGACTGGTAAGAATGGCAATGCCACCACAAACTAATGAAATGCTGTTGGCATGGAGGTGCTTAGGCTGGAGGGGGAGGAGAGGGCAGGTTGTCAGTCAGCTAGCTGCTGGAGGCAGCCCACTGGCCATGGGGCCACTTCAGCTCAGTGGAAACACGTTTCCTTGCTTCTCATCCCAGACTGGGGCTTCACTCATGTCCAGACATGTGCCACTTGTTCCTCCCGCAGCACTGCCATCCCTCTCAATGCTGCGGGGCTGAAACCAGCTTGAGTTTGGCATTTGAATGGCCAAGCAGCCAATGGTCAAAATCCCTGTACTCCCTTGGCTCAGCCACTCGCAGGGCATCATCCAGTGGTGATGAACAGAGAAGTTGGAGCTCCCTGGCAGTGGGGATGAGGGAGGCTGGCTTTGCACCTACCACCCATGCCCGGGACAGTGGGAGACTACAGGGCAGCCACAAAAGCCAGCTCAGGGACCAGTTTCTGAGGCACTGGTTAGTACTGGATACCCTTATTCCTGCTTAAGCTGTTGTGATCTGCAGGTTCCACAGGAGTTTGAGGTTTTTTTTGGTGCATTCTCTTCCCTGTTTGAGCTGTGCTTTAAGTTATCCAGGCATGCTGCTGATTCTGATCATCTCCCTTGGAATGGCTCCTGTCCTGAGGAGCATGGCTGTGGAGTGGCCATGCTGGGGCTGGGCTGCAGTCCGTGTGGGGTAGTATTTTGTGTACGTGGAAAAGGGGTGGTTGTACACCAGGCAGCAGAAGACAGTTCAACAAATCAGTGCAATCACGAAAAACATAATTTCTTCTGCATTGGAATTGCTTGCTCTATATTTTCTCAGATCGCCTTCGTGTTCAAATGTATTCACCAAACCATTCCTGTGCACGAGCCAGAGCTGCAGCTCTCCTGCGAGCAGTTCATTATAATGAAGAGCTATGCAAAATGCAATCGGAGTTGCTTAGTTTAGTTTTGACTTCCAGGCTGACTGAAGCGGTTTCCTGTCCCCTGCTGCTGGGGCAGGCTGGAAAGGGTTGGGGCTCTACAGCAGATGGCCTCTTACCTTCAGCAGGGTTTGATTTTGGCACTGAAGTCATCTGCTGGAGATCTGTGCCCTGAAAGCGCAGCAGTGGGATTCCCAAGGAACTCTGGGAGGTTCCTGCTCCAGCACACACATGCCTAAACCCACCTGCTCGGAGGTACGTAGTGTGGCAGTGCGTCACCCTCAGCCATTGGTTTCTGTTTCAGTGCTGGAAGTGCTGCCAAACCCTGCCAGGGCACGTGAAAGCTCCTTATAACCAGCTGCAGGTGAAGCTGCAGGAAGGCACTGCAGCTTCAGGCACC
>JAVFHW010078187.1:86628-160180 GCA_032159205.1 Eurystomus glaucurus suahelicus | reverse complement strand
ACATCCTGGGCTGCATCAAGAGAACTATGGCCAGCAGATCAAGAGAGCTGATTCTGCCCCTCTACTCTGCCCTAGTGAGACCTCACCTGGAGTACTGCTTCCAGTTCTGGAGCCCCCAGCACAAGAGAGATGTGGACATATTGGAGCGTGTCCAGAGGAGGGCCACCAAAATGATCAGGAGAAGGAGCATCTCTCATATGAAGACACGCTGAGGGAGTTGGGGCTGTTCAGCCTGGAGAAGAGAAGGCTCTGGGGGGACCTTATACTGACCTTCCAGTACCTGAAGGGGGCCTACAGGAATGCAGGGAAGGTCTATTCACAAGGGTTTGTAGTGATAGAACAAGGAGTAATGGTTTTAAGCTAGGAAAAGATAGATTTAGGTTGGATATTAGAAAAAAGTTCTTTAACATGAGGGTCATAGAGCACTGGAATGGGCTGCCCAGAGAGGTGGTGGAGGCCCCATCCCTGGAGACATTCAAGGTCAGGCTTGATGAGGCTCTGAGTAACCTGACCTAGGTAGATGTCCCTACTTGGGTAGGAAGGTTGGACTAGATGACCTCTGGAGGTCCCTTCCAGACTGAAACATTCTAAGATTCCATGATTATATGATAATAGAAGAATGGGGGTAAAAATGAAAACAACATTATGCAAAAGCATAAAATCAGCTGTAAAAAAGGGAAGACTGAGACAAGGTTTTTAAACTGGCTTCACACAGAACGAAACGACAGTGTAGATAAAGGCTTAGTCCAGAACAAGACGTCAGTGTGTTTAAGACCTCATTTCAGTCTCAAAATAAGAAGCAGATAGAAGGAGATGAGGCGGAAGGGAAAGAGGAGGAAAAAAAAAAGTAATGATGACAGCCTCTGGAATACACGGTATAACTGTGCATTCTATACAGGTGTATATTGATGTTTATAACTTGACTACCTCTGAGCAAGTCCAACCCATTCCTTAAGGTTCATTTTAAAAATGAAAAGTGTGTGCATGTATGTCTAACAACTCATAATATCTTTTTTCCTTCATTCACTTAAAGGAGTCTAAACCACCACTATTCTCAGGACAATTCTTATTTTTTTAATCCCTTTTAAGCGGGGAAGAAATCTTATGTGGCATAAGAATTCGTCATAGGAGATTAAAAAAAGAGAACCTGCTGCGCTGTTTTAAGGACTGACTTCATATCTCAGGGCTGCCCTCACACCACTTCTTCCTGCCTTTATTTTCACTCTCTTTAGAGGCTTAAGAGTAAGCACTGAACTTGGCTGAGTTAAGACATTACCTGTTAGATTCTTACAGGTTTAGCTAAATGTACTAACAAAATTTGATATCCTCAACCTGCCTTGCAAGTACACATCTGGAACAGGAGCTCAGCCATAGCCACTAAGCCTATGGTTAAGCTTCATCCCTCAACAGCAGTGACACATCCCAAAGCAAAGGCTAAAATTGTTCAGTGTCCTTACTGAAACAACACCCTAATAATTGCCGATAGGAAAGCACACACTTTTCACATGACGCCTTCGCGGTGTATAAATGTTGAATGAGCTTGCTAGTAGTTTTCATCTTATTGCTGCACACAAATGTTGACTGGCTCTGACAACTTTGCTCAATTACCAGACTGTAAAGTGGAATGTTGCACTGTCTACCAAGTTGTCATACATCCAACAGTTACCCTCAAGATGGAACCAATACTTAGATAAGATCAATGTATCACTGAAAACAGTTGTTCAAGGTTTAATGAAAATAAAGACTGATATGCTTACGGGCAGAGAAAAAAGAAAATCTGAAGAACGCCTACCGACAGCCAACCCCATATTCTCCCTTTACCCCAAAACTGATCAAAGTTCAGTCTACAATTTAGAAAAAATGTTGATGAATGCAACATTCTTCACATCAATGAGAAAAGCAGTCATGTCCATGGTTAGTAAGACAGCCCCTATCCTATGTCCAATATTCTGTAGAGGACAATTAAATTGGAAAGGACTACACTAAGTGTTGTGCATCTTGATGTAATACATAGAAAAAATCCAACAAGTACAGAAAATGGTGGCATCGTGCTTGAAACAGCAACAACTCTAAAGCCATTAATCCCGCTCAGCTGTCTGAAATGGTTTCTCATAGAACATGAATTCAAGATTCAGTCTTGGTCCTTATCCTCAGAGTCCTCCTCAGCCTGAATTCATAGAATCATAGAATGGCTTGGGATGGAAGGGACCTTAAAGATCATCTAGTTCCAACTCCCCTGCCATAGCAGGCAGACGTCCCACTAGACCAGGTTGCTCAAAGCCCCATCCAGCCTGGCCTTGAACACTTCCAGGTAGGGGCATCTACAACTTCTCTAGGCAACTTGATACAATGTTTCATCACCCTCATAGTGAAGAATTTCTTCCTAACATCTAAACTAAATTTACTTCCTTTCAGTTTAAAGTCATTACCCCTCATCCTATCACTACACTCCCTGATAAACTAGTCCCTCTCTATCTTTTCTGTAGGCCCCATTTAAGTTTTGGAAGGTCTCTCCAGAGCCTTCTCTTCTCCAGGCTGAATAAACCCAGCTCTCTCAGCGTGTCCTCACAGTGGAGGTTCTCCAGCCCTCTAATAATCCTCATGGCTCTCCTCTGGACCCACCTGAGCAAGTCCATGTCTTTCCTACACTGGCGGTCCCAGAGCTGATCACAGTACACCAGGAGGGGTCTTATGACAGTGGGGCAGAGTGGCAGAATCACCTCCCTCAACCTGCTGGCCACACTTCTTTTGATGCAGCCCAGGATACGGTCGGCCTTCTAGGCTGCAAATGCCCACTGCCAGCTCATGTCCAGCTTTTCATTCACCAATAACCACACATCGTTCAAGATGTCTAAAAGCCACCTAAACAGCAACATCAAGAAGCAAACTCTTCTCCACAGTTAAACCATACAATGCAAGCTCACATGCCTGGGAGACGACCTTCTTTAGACTAAGCCATAACCATGAACTGAACTCTTCCAGAAATCAAGGCATATCTGCCCATACAAGATTCTCTCACAAGTAGAGTTTTTGATCTTAAGCGGAGAATGATCATAATATAAAGCACTCAAAGACAGTTCATGTAGTACTGCAAGTCACCGAAATACTCTACTAATGGTTCAGATAAAGAATCCATTTTTAAGATGAAATACAGCTAAAATCTCAAAACAAACTGTAATATCTAGACTACAACATCATCTCAGTGCCTCACAAAATCTCACAGAGCATTGCCCAGTTGGTTATAAACCACAAGAGTTCCCTTGACTCCTGCAGAGTATCTGCTCCTGCACTTAAAATGTTCAGACTTTTTCCAGCACTTTTCCTAGATATCTTGTGGACTGAAAAACAGGATTTGGAGTTACAATATACTTGCATGTGGAGATAAAAATAACATCCCCATTACTTTGGAAAACTGCTGCACTTTAAGACTTGGTCACACACGAAAAAGCATTTACTTTTGGTAAATGTGTGGTCAGAAGTGACCACTCTGCTGCAGAAGTATGCAACTAGCAACCCTTTGACAACTTTCCTATAGCCAGTTCTCATAATAAAACACACAGTATATTTTGATTTTAAACAAACCCCCTTGCCACTACACAAATACAAGAATTCCTACTGATAGGCATGGATTTTTACTATAGTAGAATAATAAAAACTATTAATATTTCTTACCAAGGCCAATAATGGCTTTTGTCTGTACTTCTTCATCTGAATGCTTTGTAAAATACATCAGCAGTTCAAGTACTTTATCCTTAATGTTAACCTGAGCAAATTAAAACAAAAATAATAGCTATTTGAAGACGAAACAGGTGTTTTCAATCTCTTACAAAAAGCATAAATATCAAAAAGAAAAGGAGAAACACAATCTTACTGCATGGCCTTTGCAAAACCATGTATTTAAAAAACAAAAAGCTATATTGTATGTATTATGAAAAAATACACAGCTTTGAGGGACTAGGTATAATGTGCTTTCAAATTAAAGTGGAGCATTCAATACATCTCAGACATGGAGAGTAAATACAAGTTATTTTACCTTACTGTTGCCCTTAAAATCTTCCTGATCAAAATCAAAATGTCGACACAGTGCTCCAACAGTGAAAAGTGATCTAAGGAGTGCTGGTTTATTGGCAGTAAGTATTGTACTGTTGGGGTCTTCTTGGTGTTGACTTTTTAATTTCGAAAGTGCACCTATAATTAGATAAAAGTTTGGTCACAGTATTGAATTGTGGTGTATCTGTAAGATAAGACTTGTAGCCAAAACTGAAAAGTGACAAGTACATGTTGTGATTTTACTTACCGTAGTATCTATTAAAACAGGCCCACACAAATTTATAGTTCTGGGTGACCTTATTCACCACAGCCCCAAGACAGCTCACACAATGTTGAACAACCTAGGAGGAGGAAGGACAAAGGAATTCTATATTCAGAAGTTAAAATTATTATTTTTGTGAAGTTATGTAGGAAAAAGCTATGCTGAACTAAAACTAACAATCTAACAGATGTAATGTCCACCTCCTAGACTGCTCTGAAAACCTGATCAAACTTGTTACAACACAGCAACAACATACACAAACTCCAGTAAACCAAATACACTGATTTTTCAGGGCTCAAATGTTATCTTCATCATGAAGACAGATATTCTTTAAATCAAAACTATGGATTTCACAATAGGAAACGGAATCAACTGAATTAAAATCTTACTGTCATGCCATATTTGATGATGAGTTTCATGAGGTCTTCCTCAATAGTGGCAAGAAAGGTCTCACTTGGGTGTTCCATTAGTGGCACGACAAGCTCTAAGATTTTTGCAACATTGCAGATCACCATGAAATCATTCTGGGTCTGAAACAACAATATTTACAGCATTTAACATTTCTGGCATTGTTATCTACAAGCTAAATAGTATTACTATGCACTGAATAAATTAATATGCACTGAGTAAAAAATCCCAACTTATGTAAGATATTTGGTAAAGATCTAAAAGAATATTTATATAGTTTACACCTGCTATTAGATTACGTATTATTATCAAAGGTAGTTCTGTTTTCTACAGAACTTCTGGGAAAAAAAATCTGTACAAGCAGAATCTATGGAAAATGTTTATCTATTGAATATACATTCTGCCACAAACTGACTTTTTTTGACAAATCAAAGTCACTAGTCAGAGTAGAATAATTCACAAATGCTGAAGTAGGGACGTGAAATAGTGAAGTATGGAATAGGATGGAGCAGGTCATTTGTCTTCTGCTATATGTTAGATCACTCCAATTTATGGAACCACAACTATAGTCTTAAGATTTATATCTTAAATATTAACTACTTTTAAGACTCTGATTATAAACCAAAACATGTTAAAGAAATATTTCATAACAGGTGAAAAACAAGGTCTTAGTCCTCAAGGGAAAGAGGCAGCACAGGCTGTAAACTGTGGAGGTAGAGCGTGAGAAACAGAATCTTAGAAGCTATAGAGAACATCAAAAGGACTTAGCATCTTCAGAAGCTATGATGCCTATGAAATAAAGCCACAATTTAAATTTTTCTTTTCCTGCCTTCAATTTCATCAAGTACAAAAGACAGCCATGTACTTCCAGATTAATTACTGGGGGAAAAAAAGACTGATTTTCCTCTACTTACACTACACTTAGTGGTCAGGTATGGCTGCATGGTCATGGCATGTTTGACCATTAGCTGGGGTCTTATTTTGCTGAATAAGAACAAAGTGGTTATGCAAGCAACCAAGCGACCAGAATTCACACCTTTGTTGTCAGAATCTGCAAACGATTAGAAAACATAAAAAGGATATAAAGTCTAAGTAATGTTTGAGCATTGAAAAACATATGGCTTAAACATCATATATATCTTTCATTATATCTCTTTCAAGATCATTACAGAATATTCTTATTGTATTAGAGATGGGAACATAGTATGTTAACATTTGGATGTGATTACAAAATACGTGAAAAAGAAAAAAGCTGCTTCAAAGACATCATTAGTTTTAAAACTATTTAACTGTGGACAGAACACAAGCTCAGCCAATGACTCCTATTAAAACTGTAGAACACTAACGTGAATAAAACTTGGCATGTTTGTTTTGGTTTCAGTGATCTAAAAGTTTGAACAAGTTATTTTAAAAGTAGTTTTGTTATTGTGGTTCACTAGTGAAAATCGGTGAAGCTTTATTATTATAGAGTGCTTAAAAACTCATAATGAACTTAAAAGCAGTAATTTTTTACCATCAGATAATTCTGTAACAGTAACTCTTCATGATAATTTGAATAACCACTGTTACAGTATCCTATAAAATTCAGAGTTCAGTGACTGAGTTGTAAATAATATTACCTGATAAAGATTCCTCATATTTAAGAATGTGCTCAACCAAATTGTCAACAAGTTGAGTACAGGCTTTCTTCACAGGTTTATATGAGGCATCCTCTTCTGACTTCAATAGCTGTAGCAGATGAAACAGAAAATAACTTAGTATTAGGGGTGCATTAATTTACATTGGATACATGCTGGTTTTATAACAATTAACTACAGATACATAAGGATTTTACACTAGTATTTAACTTCTCTATAAAAGTTACATGGTGAAGAAAAATGTAGCAGCAAAAACCCAAACCAAAATGTAAGAGAAGTAAAGAAAAATTAACTGCAATAAAGAAAACAGAGAAGATCTACTGAGCTTCACATTGGGATGAAAGCTAACTTTGTGCTTAATGAGATAGTGCAGAAAACAATCATGTAGTCATAATCACCAGCAGTAACTAACAGGAGTTGGAAGGCTTTAAAAATGCTCAGCAGAAAAATAAAGAGCAAATACAAAAGGAATGTTGTTTTTCACACTAAGCAAAAATATCAAAGATTCACTGCTTCTATAAATTGTGTAACAAATATATTGGATATGAAAACACACTTATCTACCAGTTTTAAAAAATCTGCATTACATTAGATGCCTCATTTCAGAATTAGGTATCTTAGCTGCGGATCTCATGTTATGTCACTCATTATTGAAGAGATTATGAAACCAAAACCAACCAACCAAAGCCCTTCCCAAAACCAGGAAGTATTTTTCAAACAGATCAAATGGGAAGACATAAACTAATGTCACAGACAAAGAAAACTGCACCAATGAAGATTCAAAAAAGGTCAGATGTTTAAAGGGCATGAACTGAATTTGTCTACTGTAAAGGACTGTTCTTGTAGTCCTCCTCCTATGTGTTGCAGTACCAAAAGAAATGTTAAAATTCTAACAATGACTGTACCATATATTCAAAATTAATTACTTACATTTTGAAGTAGCTGTTCAAACCAATCATATCCTGTATCTCTACAAGCTGCAACCTAGAAGTATTTTTGAGAATAAACCAGTTAATTAAAAAAGTATCTGAGGAAAAATCACTTTAATACAGATGTCATCTTAAAAGACTAGTAAACGTGCATAGATTTACTTTGATATGTATTCAGTACAATGATTTTATCTACTTGGAGATCAGAAACTGTCTTCTGCATTTGAAAAATAGTTCTCAACATTTAAATGACTCCAGAATTTGTATTCCATATAATACAAAGCCTACACATTTTACTGGAGATTGTTGGCTCTTAATATAAAACAAATTTCGGGTTTGCAGAAGATTTTGCACAGATTAAAGCACAAATACAAGCCTGACATATTCAGAATGAACACTGTATATATATATGTATACATGTATTTTTATATAAACCAAGCCTTCACTAGTATTGTATGTCAGTAAAAGCTCACAGGTACTCCAAAGTAGAATTGGCAGAAGAACTGAGAGTTAAAGCTGAAGTTAAACCAACTGACTCCTCAGTAAGGAAAAATGTATGCTAGACAACCATTTTGTATAAATATTGAAAAGCAGGATGAAGTTTAAACCCATAGTTGTAAGCAATAAGCAAGTTCTTTTACTTGATATCTTGGAATAATTGATATTCTCAGACACCTTCTCAGTACAGCGGTTTTACACAACATGTTTTATTTGAAACAGATTTTGTTATTTTGGACACATTGATTTAATTTGCGGCTCCTCAAAAGCAGACACCATTATCCAGATACTAGTTTACCTTGAGTGAGAAGACGACCCTGTATTTGATAAAATGGCATACTAATTTTTCAAAATATAAATTTATTGTGTTTTAACTGAACAAGTATTTCATACAACCTGAATATAGTGTGGTCCCAGTTATGACTGCCAGCATTTAGTATGCAGAGTAGGCATTTAAAGTTTCTGTTACATCAGATGAATAATTTTGGCATATCAGTGCCAGGAGATATAAAAAGAAAACCATCTGACAATTAAATTCCAGTCTGTATTTTAGAGACAATATTTCAAAGATACTGTAAACATAAATCAAATTTTGCATACAACTCGACTCAAATTTGTTTAACATACCACATCAGTGATGTTTAGTATTTTCCTTGTCATTGCTTCTTTATCATGGTGTGGAGTTGGAGTAAACCAGAGCTTCTGGAATGTCTCATTTACTAATTTCTGAAGATTAAAAAATATTAGCAGAAATAAACACACTTATCTTGGCACACAGGTATTATTTCTTATATATCCATACCACAGATTTGTTCATGATGCGTGCCATTTCGTAAGGTATTATTCAACCTAAGCGAGATTGTTGTAGGAAATGTCACCTGAGACAGACCTAGAACTGCTATTACAGGAGTTACACTGACCTCTAGGCAAATTTCAGCAAAATGATCACTGGGAACTGATACTACAGAAAATGGAGTTACCACCTTCCTGTGCTAATTTCCATTCCTCAGGAAAACACAGTACCCTGAGATGCTGACAGCTAAACACAAGACAATGATTTCTGTGAAAGAACTAGCAGTAATGGTAGGTTACTTTGGAGTTTTGAAAACAGTTGTGACAAAGTGGGAAAGAGGAGGAAGCCAAGTCTCTATCCCCTAACATAGGAAGTACACTTCCTTCCAATGTTTTTGGATGAGGTAAAAACGGATTAGATCAAAGTGAACAAAACTATCCCCAAAGTAATTATAAGTTATCTGTCTATAAGAAACAATCCTCATTCATGGAAACATAAAAACACATTGAGGATGATGCCTCATTTTAACTGATGTTTTTACAAGGGCAAGGGGAAGAAGAAGAGAGAACAAGGTCAGCCTCCTTTCCCAGCAGCATCTTGGATTCAGCTGTTAATCAACTTATTGATTATCGACTTGGCATTAATGTATCTGAATTGGCGAAAATATATGCTGCAGCTTGAAAGTTGCAGATTTCAAATCCTACTGAAAGTGTGATACAAAATTATTACAGGTGTGTGGCAATTTAAAAATTATTTTTCAAAATCAAAGAAAAACATCATTGTCAGGTTTATGATTTAACACGTAATCTTAGTTTTGTGCTCTTTGCATATACACTGCACAAGAGTAGAGTAACATCACATAAGTTATATTTTAGGGTGCATAACTGATTCATTGAACGTTCAGAATTAATACAAAATTAGCACAGGTTAATACTTTATAATTTTTTATATGCAGAACTTACGATTTTTATATGCAGTACTTAATTTTGACTTAATGTTTATTTTGTTCACAGAAATGTTTTATATACCAATTTTACTTGTTAGAAAAGAGAAGTACCAGAGACAACACTTTCAAGTAGAAAAAAAATCTCTAAAAAATATCTTTTAAAAATATTCAGCAAGAAAAAAATATTCAGCAAGATATTCAAAAGATAAAAATAGTCAGCAAGAACTTCAAGAAAATAGAAGACAGAAAAGAAAGAAAAACAACTCAGCATTTTAGAAATCTTATATACCTGCTCTCAAAAATTAAAAGTGAATAACAATAATAAATATTACAAAGGAGCAATGCAATACTTTTTTACTACTTTTCTTTTTGGTCAAAATATAGAAACACTTAAATAACAATAATTAAAATCCTGAAGGATATGCTTCATCTTACCTTAATGCCTTCTTCGTCATTGACTCTCCGAATCATTTTCACGCACATCTCTGTAATTTTTGGAAATGTCGGTTGCTCAATGCAGATATCCCTAAGTATCTTTATGACTCTCTTTCTGACACTGATACCAGTATCCTGTGAAGAGAAAAGCATTATGCTCTTGAAATCAAATCAGAAATACGAATTAATTTATGTATTATATGAATTAATATTTGAAGGTCACCCAATCTATGCCTTAAAGGCAGCTAAAATATTCTGGAGTGCATTTATACAAAAGGTCATCATAACTTGTACTACTTCATTTTCAACAATTCTAAGGGTTCAGGCTGAGTCCCCAGAATGCTGAAATGCTTCATTCATTTATACCATCCCATCTAAGAGCTCATGATGTTGCAAATGTGTAATTCTACTTCTTAATTAAAAAGCTTAGAAGCTAGATGCAATGCTGCTTTAGCTACTTTTTTGGAATATACAAGATTATTTGTAGATCTGGACTGTGATACTCCAAGCCTTTGGATACAGCTTATGGCTAAGATCCACGTAGCAGTTTTTTCAAGTTTCCTAAGCTTCACCTAAGATGAGACATAAGGAGCTTCCCTTCATATTACCTCATTCAAAATGTGTTAGAACTGAATGTCAAGATGAACTGCTTTATGTATGCCCATAGACACGTGAAGCTACTTATGTCCAAAACCCTTCACAAACATGTTTTTGAATCATGACCTATAGCAAGTGAGTAGTATTTTACCAAAAAACCTGACATGGATACTAAGAGATACTGTTACCCCACACTCAAATTCTGAAAAAGAGAAAAAACACTATTTGTACAAAAACTCTAATAAGAAGCCTTTTTAAACACTAAAAATAGCATAGAAAAGCAAAGTACTTTTACATTTTTTTCTTTTGGATTACAAATGTTATCTTCAGATTACTGTCTTGTAGATCTGTCTTCATCGCCCACACTGCTGAACTCACTTGCATCTCAGACTTGAGAGATGTGGCAAAATTCCTCATTTCACCTATTTTGCCTTAATAATGGAATCAAAGGGAATGTAATCCTGGTTCTAATGCAGTACAACTTTCTATGTACCTTTTGATGTAACAAGCCTCACTGGAAACAAGTCATGTGTTTTACAAGGTTGGTCTTGAAAGCATGATGCTCCCCATTAAAACAATAAGATACAATTTATTCTTGTTGTCACTGTTCCATATTATTAAACATATAAACACAGCTAAAAAGAAAATTTCCAATGTCACTTATTTTATCATAAATATCACATATCACCATACCAATATTCTTTCAATCAGCATGTCATAATACTGCTCAGCAAGCTGAGGACGACAGAGCACAAATCGGCCAAGCAGCTCCACAGCTGCTTCTCGTACACTAGTGGAGTTATCCATTAACCGTCCATGAACACCTCGTTGCATATCCAGCTAAAACAAACAAATGAAATACAGATACAAAATAAGAAAAGATCTATTTTAAGCATGATAGAAGAACTTATGTACATGATGGATATTTCATTTTTTACCCTGGCTAGAATACTGGGGTCTACAGCAACAACCTCAGACAAACACTTCATGGCTTTTGTTCGAACAGCAATTGCATTTTCACCAAGTACACGCAGAATCTAGTAAGAGAACAAAAACAAAGATTCGATTGGTTTGGGGAGGTATCAAACAATGTTTAACACGCAAAAATACAGCAGATTAACTTGCAAACAATTTAACTAAAATAAGACTATCTGTCTACTAAAAAATGAGTATACCTTCTCAGACAGTAAAAAGGTGCATGCAAGGTAATGTTCCACGACACTAATAACTGAGCATGGATATTCACTAAGATTTGCTAATCAATTAAGACTGATCCAAACAGGTTTTACACAGGGTCCGTATGCTCCTTTTAGTCTACTTTTCTCATTCGGTTGTGGCTTTCACCATGGCTCTTTTAATAGGAGAGCTGGATTTGGGCACTATAATTTTAGGAATGGCTCTGTATGCAGATCAGCACAAGAAACACAACCTAAATTAGTACTGGAGTTCAAAGCCGTCCCCATGCCACCATGTTAGTGCTCTTCTCCCAGAAACAGCAAAGAAATGATTCTGGTCAAGTAACAGCTTCCAAAGTGACAGTAACGCATACTGCAAGCAACTGACCAAGCTAGCTTTTATTTTCAAATCAAATTTAGCTCAATTTCATGGGTCAGTATTACCAAATGAGCATGCATCTTACAGAAACTGAGAATTATTTCCACACCTTGTAACTATCCCCTTAGTGTGTATATGTAGTTATAATGATTTTGCCATGCACATAAATGGAGAGACAAAAAAATGTATGTACAACATGACATACGATATGCATGCAAGAAAATGAAACATAATAACTTATGTCATTAATAAAGAATATGAAAGGACATGGCCTGGTAGTTAACATGACCTGTTAACTACCAGTGCTCAATAATGAACACATATGACACTCTACTGCAAAAGCGTTTGGAATCAAAGCAACTGTGTTTCACTGCACTATGACTTTCAGCA
Organism: Eurystomus glaucurus suahelicus; assembly: GCA_032159205.1. Classification (NCBI taxonomy): domain Eukaryota; kingdom Metazoa; phylum Chordata; class Aves; order Coraciiformes; family Coraciidae; genus Eurystomus; species Eurystomus glaucurus. The sequence goes on along the minus strand of JAVFHW010078187.1, from coordinate 147,681 downwards.
CAGTTTACCTGTGTCAAATAAATATCGAAGCTCTGGGCAAACGGCCTCATAGAGGCCAAGTAGCGAACAATCAAACATGCATCTTCGTAGTCCACAGTATCAGAATTCATCCTACAACAAATTCCACGTGTTAATTAGGACATGTTTATAAAAAACTATTTAAAACGTCAATTGCATGGCTAATAAAGAAATATGTGGTACTGAAACATACTTTAATGTACTGAACTGAGACGGAGCAGTTTTAATGATGCTGCGGAGAAACTTTTTGCGACTTTCTGCTCTGTGCATGATTTGTCCTGTGGTCTCAACATCTTTTGCATGATGAGTTCCTTCAGATGAATCCTCATCCTTCTGAGATTTAATTGCTTTCTCTGTCTCCATAGTTGTATCACGGAACCACTGAGCTATATAAAACTTCCGAGAAAACTGGAGAAAAATAGCACAGAAAAGAGAAGCAACAGATACAGAAAAGGAAAATTAGCAGATTTATAATGAGTTTAAGTGAATCTAATGCACCAACAGTATTTTGGAAAACAGAATCAAGAGTACATGTTAGGGTGACAATTTAATTGAAGCACTAATATGAATAAATGAAAATAATTTTATTCAGTACACATTACTGAAATTATTTTTATATATAATTGGCATCATAAAGCTGAAATTTACCACTAACGATGCGTCAGTTTCTGTATTCTCATCCAGATAATCTAGCAAAGCCTTTTGCAGCTGTTGAATTTCATCTTCTCCTCCTGAAACCTGTCAGAAGTAGAAAATACAGTTATAAAAGAGAACACTGCACAGTGGTAATTATCATCTGAAAATACACATAACAGATATAAAATACATTGGAAGTCAGTTGTTTTGATAATTGCAGAACATTAACAATTTTCAACCAATTACTTATAAACTGCACAGAGACCAAAACAAATTACACAGCAGCTCTTAAGTCTAGAAAAGATTAAAAGAAGAATAAGACTGGTTTTAAAACAGACTGACTGATATGATGAATATTCATTCTATGATCCTGTGTGAAGATCCTCTATCACATAAGAAAAAAGAAGGGCTGAAATCACACACAGCAGACTGACACAAGGTTAAACCTATTGAAGTCACCATTAGATGGTCACATCCACAGGGTTGTGGTCAGCACCTCAGTGTCTGGATGGAGGTCAGTGATGAGTGGTGTCCATCAGGGGTCTGTATTGGGACTAATACTATTTAATATCTTCATCAACTGCACAGACAGTGGGATCGAGCGCACCCTCAGCACATTGCAGGCAATACCAAGCTGAGTGGTGCAGTTGCACAGACTGAGATACCATCCAGAGGGACCTGGACAAGCTGGAGAAGTAGGCCCATGTGAACCTCATAAGGTTCCACAAGACCAAGTGCAAGGTCCTGCACTTGGGCTGGGGTGACCCCTGGCACCAACACCAGCTGTAGGATAAAGGGATTAAGAGCAGCCCTGCAGGGAAGGACTTGGGGGTACTGGTGGATGAAAAGCTGGACATAAACCAACCATAACATAAGCTGCACCAAAAGAAGTGTGGCCAGCAGGTCAAGGGATGTGATACTGGCCCTCTACTCTGCTCTTGTGAGACCCCACCTGGAGTACTGCATCCAGCTCTGGAGCATCCAGCACAAGAAAGACACAGACCTCTTAGAATGGGTCCAGAGGAGGGCCACAAAAGTGATCAGAGGGCTGGAGCACCTCCCTTGTGAAGACAGGCTGAGAGAGTTGGGTTTGTTCAGTCTGGAGAAGAGAAGGTTCTGAGGAGACCTTATTGTGGCCTTTCAGTTCCTAAAGGGGGCCTATAAGAAAGAGGGGGCCAGACTTTTGAATAGGGCCTGTAGTGACAGGAGAAGGGGTGATGGTTTTAAACTAAAAGAGGGTAGATTCAGACTAGATAAAAGGAGGAAATTTTTTACACTGAGTGTGGTGGTGAAAGCCTGGCACAATTTGCCCAGAGAGGTGGTAGAAGCCCCTTCCATGGAAGCGTTCAAGGTCAGGTGGGACAGGGCTCTGGCTAACGTCATCTAGTTGAAGGTGTCCCTGCTAATTGCAGGGGCTTTGGACTAGATGACCTTTAAAGGTCTCTTCTAACCCAAACCTTTCCATGATTCCATGCATATCCTAATTTCTTAAAATAGTGCTAACCTATGTAAATCAAACAACAATCTTGTACATGACCAGAAGACAAAGTACTTCTCTCCATACAGATTATAGAGAAGAAATCATAGAATCATAGCATGGTTTGGGTTGAAAGGAACCTTATAGGTCACTTCGTTCCAACCCCATTGCTTACAGGCAGAGACATCAGCATCAATAAACTTGTGCATGAGTCAGAAACTAACTTTCTCAACATCTACAGGTCAGCATAAAACCGAATCCATATATGACTCTTTTTTTCTTAGTATTATACTGAAATATGAAGGTTTTTTCAGTTGCTGATGTTACAGTAAACAAAAGGATTTTTTTTTTAAATGAACTAGTTAAAAAATTTCAAAACATGTCTAAAGGCACATAATACTAAAACAGGTTTATATATACACATTTGGCACCCAATTGTGATTTGAAATTGTGGCCTTTGACCAAAGTTAAATTCTGTGGATACCTGGCTGAATTAAAGGGTTACTTGATGAAGCTTAACTGCCTGCCTATTTTTAAACAAGTAAAAAATCCAGAACAAAGAGAAACTGTGAAGCCCGTAACAAATCATATTCAGTACTGCTAACAGAAAAATCATTTCTGGCTTAAAATTCTTCAGCTGTAAAATATTCTTTCCTTCAGCAACAAAACTCGTAACTTATAACCATCTTATCTTCTGTATGAACAGCACAGATTGAGAATCTTGTCACAAGTACAGCACATAACATAGTTTGCAAATATCAGCAAATGGAGAAAGTAGCAGTTACAAGTCCATGCTAATGAAAAGTACGCACAAGTGTTCAAATCAACTTGATAAAATATGACAGATTTTAATAGATTTTCTCTCAAATCTAATTCTATGGGTCACGATCCTAAACAGCAACAGAGAGGGTTATAAGCATTCATCAGTCATTTGGGAATATCCTGGTACTGATATCAGAGCATAGAAGGAAACATCCAGCTGATTATCCATTCAGTTCAACAGGAAAAGAAAAATCTGTAGAGGTATAAGTTAATTTCTGAATGGAAATAATACTTTGAGTTTCTGATGATGACAGCCGTCTACCAATGGATCCTATTTTCTTACTGTTTGAACAGCAAAGTGAAGCTTAGCTGTCACGTACACATTTCCAAGTATTAATTTCTTATGTGACAAATAATTTATAGATAACACACTGCCTACCCTGACTGATGGTACTGTATAGTATACACCTTTCACATCACATGGTACTATCTGCCATCACCGATGTGAAGCTTCCTGAGTAACTGAAAAAATACTTTTAGCACTCAATTTCCTACTGCAATTTTATTCTCTGCAGGTGTCATTGCCTAGTTACTGCCCAATCCTGTAAAAATGAAATGAGATGATCTTTAAGGTCCCTTCAAACCCAAACCACTCAATGATTCTATTATTATTATGACTTCTGATGATAAAGAGAAAAGGGTCTTCTAAAGCACTTCCCTACAAAGTCTGTGTAGAATTGTCAGAATCACTGCCGACCGAGGAGAGTTATAACTCCTCAACACATAGAAGTATGAATCATATTAAGCCATGGCCATTAAGACTTGACACTGTATGTTGTAGAACACTCTATTGACAAAAGGTATGGAAAGCATCAGCCCCAGAAAAGAGGTGGATGAATTTTGATTCTTTATTTGAATGCCTGTAAAGTGCAGAAGTATTTCCTTCAATGTAAATCTGTAACTGTCATTATAAAGTACACGTAATAGATCTGTTGTCTTTTCAGTTAACTGAAAGGGAAATTAACTTGATATGAGCACTCAGCTTGAGATCACACTGAGAATAGTAGATCACATTTTTAAAAGGACATGTAAGATCTGAGATTTTCTGACCATACTATGGACTGTAGAGAGCCCAAATGCATGCATTGCTTTGATAATTCTTGCCATCTTGGCAGATTTGGAGCCGCACTAGCAGAAATGCAAATATGCACTCTCTAATGAAAGATTTATGCAAATCTAGTTTAAAAAAAAAAAAAGACCAACACTAGCTACATCACATAAAAACTAACCTAAGAGGCCTAACAGTTTGACTCTCTAAAGCCTGCATATGACTGCCAGAAGCTTACTTATGACTTTGCACATATATATGTGTACATACATAGGTGCATGTTTTTAAGGCCTCTTAAGATGCACTTCGATGTTGCTCCTTAATTTCCTCTGTATTGTCACATGAAAACTGGCTTAACCACTGTAATTAACCACTTTATATGATCACTACAGAGATGGTGCAAGGAAGACATGAGCTAACAAATGTGATACTCACAAATTAAGTATATTTGATTCAGAAATCTGAACAATGAAAACTGATTCTCCACAATACCAGTTTTTCAAACATCTTTGGAATTTTCAAGTATTTGAATACATACATCTCAATCCAGCTGGCACATGATTTCTCACACACCTGTTTGAGGATTCTGGCTATAGATCCTTGATCCATTTTGCTAGTGACTGCATCTTTCCTCAGTCTTGCAGCTACAGTTCCAAGATAGTCAAGTGATGCAACTCTTAATGCCATTTCCGTAGATTTGTTACTGAACTGGTGAACCTAAGAAAAACAGAATAAACTGTTAAAAACAAGTATTTATTTATGCAACTGAGATTCTTCTCCAAGAGACTGTTTGACCTTATTAAAAATTCCACCTAACTCCCATGCTGCATAAAATGATGTAATTTATCATTACATCACAGATACACTACTTTACATTAATGTTTCTTCCTTTATTGATTTTCTCTCTCGTTACAAATATGCTTGCTAGAGGTTTTTAAAATATATTTTTTCATTAAAAAAAGCTCTTAAGGTTAGCTCTTAAGCACCATAATGCAACTTCATCATTATTCACACAATTATATAGAAAGCTGTATTTTACCAGGAACAGGACCATATATACTTTTCCTAGAAATAGCTCATATTACTGTGTTAATTACATTGTAATACTGAAGAACCACCCTCAAAAAAACACACCAACAAAAACATTCAGATTCTGTAAAATATCAAAAGTAAATACTATTATTGGTAAACAACCAAACCACTTAATCCTTTTCTGGTTCTGTGCTAAAGGAACAGTCTAGAGAAGATAGTTAATGTAAATGATTACAGCTATTAGTCTGACTTTACTCCAAATGAATATCTATACTTATTAGGTGCCACTGCAACAGGTTGCCAAGAAAGGTGGTTGATGACCCATTCCTGGAAACATTCAAGGTTAGGTAGGACAGCGCTTTGAGCAACCTGATCAAGTTGAAGATGCCCCTGATGATTGCAAGGGGATTGAACTAGATGAACGTTAAAGTTTCCTCCCAACACAAACTATTCTATGACTTTTTTGATGTTGAAAATGTCATGGAATAATGGCAATGGACTTCCATGAGAAACTGTGTATCATTATGACCTTTAACAAGTTCCACGTCAATGACCCTTTAACCCAAATTTTATTATCTATGTATTACATAATAGTGATTGAAGTGCTGGGGCCTGAGTTGTGGGCCCCAAGTTGGAGCTGACCTGTGAATGAGTCACAACCTAGCAGAATGTTTTGTTTTTCCTATTGGCTTCATGTTCCAGAGGCAGGACGTGGCCCACCTGTGTCTTTGCGGTTCGGCCCTCACCCAGGTAGTCGTGGTTGGGGTGGTGGGTGAGGCCAGGGCTACTTTAACCAGAAGCTGATCCCCCAGAAGAGTTTTTCCTGTTGGGTGTGGCTTCTGTTTGCCTGGTCACACCTTGCTGAGCTCTCTCTGTGTTCTTCCATGTATAGGGCTACTGAGGAGCCGTCTCTGTCTGTTGTGTCCAGCGGGTGATGCTGGCACCACAGTGGGCAGCGGAAGAGCTGGGCCCACAGGACCCTATGGCAGGACTGTCTGAAAGGAGACTTGTGAGGGGATGTTGCTGAGTTCAGCGTTGGCCTGTGTGATCAGGCAACTGATGGCAGTGTAAAATGATGGTGGCTGAATCAGCACAGTAGTGATACATGTAAGAAAGTGCTTAAATGCTGCATGTGTTAACAGTCAGAAAGCACTCCTGTAGTTGTTTCATCTGCAATAAATAAATCTTCATTGTAGTAAGAAACAAATTAATATAATCATTAAAAACAAGGATCCCTTACCAATAGCCTTCCTAATAAGCTAAGCAGCAACTCTGCAGCTGGCCATTCTGGTTTATTGACTGTGGACAGAAGATCTTGAATGAAGTTCTCAAACAGTGGCCTGTAATCTTCTTCCCCTTGTTTACTGCCACACCTGTTGAGAAGAAAATGCATTTTGTATGCATTTGTATGCAATTCTCAAAAAAGTACCTGAAATATTAGCAGAAAATTTGTTTTATTCATTTATGGAGAATAAATGGAGAAATAGTTTAAACAGTTATTACTCCAGGTTGTACTGCAAGTAAAGCTGCTAATCCACAATAGTAGAATTCTGTTCCTGAGGTTTTTTTGTTTATTGGTTTGAATTAAAGTCTGCATTAATTTGGATGGAGAAAGTACGGAAAACTGTAAAGCTCAAGCTGGAGCAGCATATTTAAGAGGTATTCTGTTTATATTCCCTAAGCTTGGTCTGACAGTGATAAAACATCTCAGTATTATGCTCCACAAGGTTAAAATCAGAATGTAAAAAAACCAACAGATAACATACCTGATAGTGTTTCACTTACATGCAGCATCCCTAACTTTAATGATACCATAACTATGCACAGAGATTGCCAGACGTCTATTAAATAACCTTTCAGCCTAAGAGCAGAAATTAACATTATAGTAGCCTCAGGACTTTATGTTCAGAGATCCTTTGGTTATTCAGGTATATTGTATTTTTTTCCTTGTTGAGCTATTTAAATTCCTAACTTTAGCTAAACGAAAGTAGTTTTTAGGCTTTTTGTATCTTTGTCATTCTGATGATGGAATGAATATGGTTTTTCTACTTAAACATATACTCAGCCTTTTCTTCTAAGCTTCAGATGAGTAACAGGCCTCTAATAAAAGGATTCTACATGAGCTATCAAGCAGATTCCACAATTCATAAAGAACTTTCTGCAGAGTTTCTGTTCCATAAAATTTTTTGTCCGGAAGGGTAGCCTTCTTTGGGATCTATAAAGTATATTGTTATAATTAACTTTACAAGTAGGTATTTAGCATTGCAAAATGGTTAGGTTGGTCTTAAGGTATGATGGACTATTTGCAGTCGGTTGTTACTGAACACACAGTACTTACTTCTTAAGGAAAATAGAAAGGAAGTTTTGTGCTGTTCTCATGGCTGTTTCATATGAGTTAGTAATAAGCACATCTTGATCCACCTGAAAATAACAAGATAAATTTGCCTATTATTTTAGCATACACAGAAATATGACTTCCAGATCAGCATTTCTGATGCATCAAATAATTACAGTACACATAAAATCAGAATTTTGATTACTAAAGCAACATAATAAAATATTATACCTACAAACACACTATCATTCCTGCACCCAATAAAAAAAACAAAGAAAAAGGCTTAAAAAAAAAAATCTTACTTTCTTGTTTGATTCCTCCTCTGAATTAGAATCTTTTTCTGCTGATGGTAAGTGCACCACACACTGAATGAGCTGCAGAACTAGTGCCGTTACCATCTGAATATACATAGGCTCTCCGTCAGTGTCACTGCTGTTTAACCTGTTAATAAAAAAAAGACAGCATTAACACCAAAACTAAACAAAAAAGACTATACAAGCTAAAAAATTTGGCCCACAGGTGGGCTATCAGAGTATCTGTGAAGTTCGGCAGCCAAAAAGTCTACAGGAATATTTGATAAATCAAACACTACATGTTAAGGCACATACTATGAATAATGCCTGATCCATTTCTAACAGAACACAAAAAACCCCCCATGAAACTGTTGCCCTTATTATTTATATATTATTTAATGTATGCAAGATGTGAAAGACTTTTAAACAAGAAATAATGACCATTACTTATGGTAATCTGAGGTAATTCATAAATGAAACTAAGTCAAAGGGAAATTAGATGGCTTTCCTTCCTGGAAACAGTGTGTCCTCAAAGAAATTCACCCAGAATTTTCTTATTAAGCTTTAGCAATGAAGAGACTGTGTAACTCCATATAAACAGAACCAAAGAATTTTCCAACAAAAGCCCTCTAAATGCACACTAGCATTACACTCATTTACATCTTTCGTGAGAGAAATAGTAAGATATTTCACTTATTTTTGTAAGCAGGCAAAAACATAATGGCATAAGAAACAGTAAATACTATTAAGACATTTGTCAGGTAATTCTACTTTCATTGTTTTGAAATACCAACCTCTAATAAAGCATAGCTTATGGAGTTGCAGATTCTTAAGGAAGTAGTTAATACTGAAGCCTAAAACTCCACATCTACAAAACTGTAAATGATACTGTCTATAAGTTATTAACCTATGTCAAAAATTACCTGAAGTTTCTCAGACTCCTCTTGCTAGTTGGTAGTCTTGCAAGGGAAGTGAAAATTTCTTCTAATATTAACTGCCTATGTTTTTCATACCTGGAGAACACCTATTTTAACAGTTACAGGATTGTTAGAAAATTATTTATTGTAACACAAAATATTTCTTGTTAAATATATTGTTAGTGTATGTATAGAAACATACTTTACATTACATAAATCACAATAAATGCATAACTTGTTTCTATGCATTACTTTGTTTTTTGTAAGCAAGCATTTCTTTACAAAATACATAAACCTTTTTTCATATACAGATTTAAAAAAATCTTCAAATAACATTTGTGTGTAATAGCTCTTAAAAATACCTTATGTTTTAAAAATTTTTGTCAGTGGTAGAATACACTGTATTGGAAAGTCAAACAGCGTAATACTAAGCTTTCAGACTTCAGTACAGAGGAAAGCTCTGTGGTAACATAAGTTATGTGAACACATGGATGGTCGGAGAGCACATTTGAGGAATCAGCTTTACTTCATGTCCTAAGCTTTAATGTTCGCCTCACATTACATATTCTTTCAGTTTACAGGGTCAGGATTGTAGAGTTTTCCTCTCCTTTTGTTTAGGCAGAATACTGGAGTATATAATCTTTACAAAGGTAGAAAACTCCCATTAAACAAGCACATCTGAGTTGTGTTGTATTTTTCCTGTCCTGTATTTTATCTGCTCTGTGGATTTTTCAGGTAGCCACCTCTTCTAAGAAGAGAAGTATCCCAGTAGTTCTATACCTTATTCTCTTGCATAAATTCAAATCTTAACATAGGAAATTAGAAAAACCTCATTGCTAAGATTTCTCAATACAATAAAGGACAGGTAAGAGGAAGGGGTTTGTGTTTACGCTTTAATTGACATAAGCAAAATCAAGGCTTCCTTGCTTAAGCAGGATGTTTCTTCCTGTAGAGCACCCTGCAAATAGGAGCTGCTCAGGTAGATGTAATACTGTTCCTAGATTATGATACCAAACTGTAAAAACATGCAACAATAAAACTACTTCAGTTCTCTACCAGAGAGAAAATAAAGCCTATGTAAACGCCCTAATAACTCTCAGAATTACAGGAACATGAAAGCACAAATTAAAAAGTACTTACTGCAGTCACTAATTTGATGGCACATAACTGTAGTTCACTGACATTTTCTACAAAGAAAGGTGTTATCCCCATAGACGATACCTATCAATGAAAAGAAGCAATTGTAAGCATACTTGACTAACAAACTGGTATTTATGCAGTGTCACAAGTAGGTGATTCATTCAGCAGGTAAGGTATTTAACAAGATGTATTACTCCATATTATTTGCACAGGAAATTATTAAAGGATATTAAAGAACACGTGCTGTGAGGAGCAGCTGAGGGAACTGGGGTTGTTTTGCATGGAGAAAAAGAGGCTGAGGGGAGACCTTATCACTCTCTGGAACTACCTGAAAGGAGGTTGTAGCGAGGTGGTTGTTGTTCTCTTATCGCAGGTAACAAATTACAGATAGGAGAAGATGAAATAGCATGGGGGGAGGTTTAGGTTGGGTGTTAGGAAAAATTTCTTCACAGCAAAGTTTTTGAAACGTTGGAACAGGCTGCCCAGGGAAATGGCTGTAACCATCCCTGGACATATTTAAAAGATGTATAAATGTGACACGCAGGGAAATGGTTTAGTGGTGAACTTGGCAGTGTTAGGTTTATGGTTGGATTCAATGATCTTCAGAGTGTTTTCCAGTCTTAATGATTCTATGGCTCTATATTTGACTACTATGAGGTTAAACTTTTCTTGAGTGTACAAGAAAAGCCATTACAGTTTTGAACATTTAATACTCTCCTCTTGCAGACTACCTACTACACAACAAACTAGTCACTCTGATGTTAGTAATTCAAAAATTTGTAATTATTTCATACTTCTGTCACTGAGACAATCATACTTGACATTCTTTCTGGAAAAGAAATACTACAGGCAGAAATTCTTTGGCTAAAACTTACCTGAAGAATAGTTGTATCAGTAAGAAGCTGTATTTCTAGCAACTCTGACAAGCTGCTAACAATGTCACAAACTTTGTTGTACAACATCACTATAACTCTTTGCTTGTGGGTGGAACACTTGGCACGTTTTGCTTTTGAACTTAAAACACCACCTAGAAAATAAAAAATATCTTAATTAATTTTTTCAATGTTTCACATCAAATATTAGAAAGATGATCTTCTCCAAAAAACGTCCCCCAAACACCCTCATGACTACAGCTTTGTAAAAGCATTGTTTATAGAAGAAAAACTATTTAGTAGAATCATCTGGAAAGCAAGAATTTCACATTATACTAATTTTTCATAATTGCTCTACATTCTAGAACTTTTAAAAAAGTTCTTGAAGTTGGACACCTGCATCTAGAGGCATGCATGTGACAACAAAACAGTAAATGCTAAATAGTTTTCTGTGAAGTAAATCATTATACACTCAGAGATATGACTATAAGATGACTTATTCCTATATGTAGTGACTATATACACAAGTTGAACTTCAGACGATCTTCTAAATATTTTAGTCTAAATACTTTGGTTACACTGACATTATTGCAGTAAACCAAGATATTGTATGGCTAAGTGATTCAGAGGACACATTTCATTCAGTGTTTTTTTTACTCTATAACTCATGATCCTCAAACTAACAGAAAGCTGGATGATATGGAAGAACTATCAGTGTAAGAGTTTCATATAAAAATCATTACATAAAGTCATATCACTTGCATCATCATACAATAGATTACGTTTTTATATTTTTTAATGTGTAAAGATTAAAAAAAGATTCGTAGCATACTAACCACCATGAGGATCCACTCTATAAACGGGATCATACTGAGGATAGAGAGTGTTTTGCAAATGAAATTTTGTGTATTGAATAACTCTTTCTATTACGTCCTCAATATATACAGCTTTAGGCATATTTGGTGATGTCATAATATTGATAGCAGTAAGACAAGCATCAGCAGATTTTGTCACCCTTTCCATAATAAGATCTCTCCATAATCTCTCCTCGTCTTCAGTGTCATTGTTCTGCAATAAGCAAGAAAAACAGGGTAGTGTGAAGAAGTAAAATTTTTATCCTTACGAAGTAAAAGATAAAAATACTACCTTAATATACGTGCCCATATGCAAGGTAAGATGTTTTATTTCCTTCTGATAGAAAATTTGTTTTAGAAATCAACTACCTTTTGTTTTACTAGCAACATGTTTGTAATGTGTCTCCCTAAGTTAAAAGTCTGACTGTATTCTTCTGCTAGAACACAAAGAAGCTTTCTCTATATAGTTGAGAAGCACTACGAAGGAAGACTGTCACACGCTCTACTTAAGACTGATACACCTTAACCAAAACCTAAAGTTATTAATCTTGTGTTTTTTCTTCAGTGGTCTATGCACACCAGTTGCTGCTTTGATCAGTCTAATTTTTGCCACTAGAGGGAATTCTTAGACAAAAAGACTGTTAGAAGTTACATAGCACTTGTAAGTACACTACTTTCTCTGCTTCATAGACAAACTGATCTATTATCAATGAGTTTAAAATATGCCTTACCAAATACATCCATTTGGATTTACCGCAGGGTACAGAATCTGTATTTATGTGTTCGTACAAGTTACGAAACCAAATATACATGAGGTTAATTATGACCACCCAGCACTACTTAAATATTGTAATAACATTATTTATAGCAAAATCAGGTATGATTTTTCATAGCTTCCTTGGTACTGATATATCCTACATAGAAAAAGAAACTTTTCTGCCTATATGACATCATAGTTCAACACTGTTTGCTATCCTTGTAAAAAAAGGGATAAGTGAAACTATATCAACTTTTTCCCTTTGGGGTAACAGAATCTAAAACAGCATCACTGTGCAATATATATATGATATATATACTTGTAAAATCAACAGAAATCTGCAAACCAGGAGATCCCTGTACATTTCTTGCACAGAAGAGCTTTAAGTCATCTGTTCCTTACACAAATTAGGCTTAAACAAAACTCCAGTAGTTTTAAGTATTTCCTATTTTTTTTTGCTTGTTAAATCTTGGAAATAAAAATAATATGAAAGTGCACTCTGCCTCTGAAAAACATCCTGACGTGGAGGTAGGATATATTCACTGCACTGTAAATGAAATAGGCTTACTCCTTAGCAGAGGCTTTCTTTGCAATAATAACTTGAACCATTTAAAATGTCTTTTAAGAAAAATCTAAATCTTTTGGCTAAAGATTGTTTCTCTTTTTAATTGCAGCTTTGTCTCTGAATTGTAATCATTAGACAACTTTATTAACTCCTTAATAATCTTGAGTTTTACTATAAAGAGCTAGAAGAAAAATACTACTTCAAAAGCATTAGTATAAAGACTTAATCACAGCAAAGTAGAGTAGGTAAACTGACACCTTCATTTCACTTATTTTTCATATTGCTAAAGACATTCAGAACCGTGCACTGAAACTTGGAAAACTCTACAAACTAGGTAGTGGGTACAAATAACGTGTCTCTGGTTCTCATTTGCAAGTTCAAATCCTTCCTTTACAATATAAATAATTACTATCTATTTTGGCAGATCAAAGGGGTTTTTTCCATAAAACCCAAGAACTCTCTTCTTGCCAGAATATTATTTTGTCTAGAAAGTGTAAAACCCTAAAATCTTAAAGTTTCTGTGAATTTTGTTTGTGTTGGTAACTTCAACTTTGCAGTCTAAGAACAGATCTAAACAAAGCACTTCCTCCTTTCTTAATGCTCAGGGCAAGAATATGCCCTACATGAAAGCTGTAGTACTTCCTTCATTATGTAAGAAATGTCTTATGGACATGTGGAAGTAGCAAAGAAATGTCCAGTGCTGCAAATTACACCAACTACCATAAATATTTCAGGATGAAACTACAATATTTATAACTGAAAGAAAAGATATCTCAGTTGCTCCCAATACACCTGTTAGTTATCAGTAGTATAGTAAAATATGTTCAGTACCAAAAAAACACATCAATTGCATTTTAATTCAAATCTTAAAATATGTCAATCTCAATCACATACATACTATATCTGAAATTCCTTTCACACAGACACAGTATTTGAAACTGTAACTAAATAGGACTCAAGTGAAGAAAACTCTATTCTGTGCAATGTTGTGAAATTACAAAAATTGAAACTCACATGGTTAAGTAATGTAGAAAGCTTTGATCCATCTTGAATATTCTTCTCCAAAATATTCAAGACTTTTACTGTTTTATCTGTTGAGAGCTAAAAGAAGAAAAGAAACACATCAAACAACTGCAGGAACATAAAGGATTCAAAATTGCTGAAAAGAATGTCCGTGGATGAAGGATAGGACTTGTCATATAATTTGAAAATCTTAAACTGTAAGCAATTTGAGATAAGGATCAGATCTTCACTTCTGTGGTTTCTGACACAGCACAACTGAGAATGCTGATAAGAAAACTGAACTAGGTGAAATACATTCTAAGACTGCAATCAAATAGCCAACCAGCAAAATCCACAGAAATAGACTTAAAGTTGCCTATCTGTCATTAGTGTTGTATAGTTACACACTTATGCCTGTAGAAAGAGAAATATACCAAATCCAAGTATCAGTCAAAAATTCTAACTGACCATATAGAGCTTTATTAGAAGAAAATCCAAATTCCATGAAAAAGCAGAAATTAAATTTCCTGATACTTGAGTGCTAATAAAAAGGAAATGTATTCTTAGTGTTAACTTCAAAGAACTAGCATGTTGAAAAAAGTAAGGCAAACTCACTTACTATCTTCTACAGAATTATGATTAAATAATTTGTAGAATATGCTAAACTTGAGGAGAGCTAGTTTCACTCATTCAGATACCACTGGTACTCAGCACTAGAAGCAAGAAAGTTCTGATATTATGTATACATGTGTGAAAATAGGGAACAAAGGTTAAGGGTGAGAACTACCGGGAAAGAGAAACACTCAGGCTGACAACACACTCCAAAGGAATGTAGGGAGACTGAAGAAAAGCCAAGGAAGAGTATCCATGTTTGGGATTACAGAAAACCCTTCAGAGTGACTTTTACAATAACCGGTCATAGACAATTTACAAACATAATAAGTAGTCATGAGCAGGCAGAGTAAGAGTTTAATATGAGACTGCCCAAAGCCAAGAGTTCCAGAAAGATAAGGAAAGTAAGAGTATTGTTTCTAGAGGTGTGATAACAACAGTTTGCACTAACAAAAAATTCCCTTGAACTGAAGTGGGCGAGAGTATGGTAAAGAAACCACAACATGCAGGCTACAGAAAATTAATCTGATTATCGCCCCCGGTGTTAAATCGTCTAAGTCTGAACGGCCTCTTTGGAGAGATGGAAGAAGCCGGCAATTCAGTGTGATGCTGGCTCGACATCATGTATTTAGATTTCACTGATGGCATGTATCAGAAAGGGTTGATTTTTTTTCTTTGCCATCAGGTTCTAATTTACTGTGGTTCCTCAACAGCAGCTCTAAGGAGCAAAACCTACAAGTTGATGTGCTTTTGTGAAAAAAGATAAGTTATTTTAGATTTTACTGCTCAAGCGTGGGTATTACCTACTGGCATACAGTCAACACTGACACAGATAAGCAGGGGTTCTCAAACTATGGCCCGCGGGCCGGATACAGCATTCTTTTTCCTGTTTTTTTGTGCACTACTACAAATAAAATATGTGCAGTGTGCATAGGAATTCCTTCATTTTTTTCCAAACTATAGTCCGGCCCCTGACAGTGTCTGAGGGACAGTGAACCAGCCCCCTGTTTAAAAAGTTTGAGGACCCCTGCAGATAAGTACCATTCAGCAAAACCATCTCAGATTCAGCGATAGTAACAGTTAAGATGTGGTAACTCTTTAAGCACTTCAGCTAAGTCAGTAGCAGCACATCTCTTCACAGTATCTGTCACATACATACCTGAAAAGAGTGCAATGTTACTACATGGGGCCATAAGTTTTTGTATGTTTATCAAAATTACATGTTCACAGAGAGTTAAATACTATGAAGATGTACCTTGTCCATAATGCCCATTGCCTTGATTTTTGCAGATTCACTACCCAGCTCACTAAGCTGATGTTTTCCCAGTAGCAATTCCTGTGGAATCTCATCATCATCACCTTTAAAAAAAATAAATAAAAAATAACAATCATATTTCTAATTAGACTTCAAGGAAATCAATATTTTACAGCCAATATGAAAAAGCCAACTGAAGAAAAGGAAATTATTTTCCAAATAGCACCTAATAGTTTCAAATAGTTAGCACCTAACAGTTCCAACTAGCGACGACTGATGACGACAACTTTCGGTTGCGTTAAAACGATTACTTGTTACATGTGACTGGTTCTGAAATATCATTTAACTGCCTAACATGAGGCATTCGCTTCTGAAAGTCATAAACTAAAAATTTTTAATATCGCAAAACCCATTTATTTAGGCTCTTGTGCCATCACCCTCATTTCAGTAAAACAAATCTTAAATGACTGTAGTCCTAATTATAAAGTTCTAATCTGGGGAAGGGCAATAGATGAAGAACACACATGAAATTAAGTACCTTGGGATACACTGTGCCTTAAATCACATTTACCCTTATGAAAAACCATGTTACCAGACACAGAAAGAACCAACTTCACTTTTAAGTCCAAGGTTGCATGCACTATTGCTTTTAAAACTGCAATGATTTGTTTACTATGTTCCAACCCTTGTTCTAATCCTGCGACAAAAATGGTACCAAAAAAAGTTAATGAATATTCCATTATCCATTTTAATAGAAACTCTACTTGGCCAACCTGAACTACTTCCTCAGACACTCACACTAAGCTGGCTGGTTTTCCACTGAAACAGATAAGGACCATACAGTGATTCACAAGCCATAAGCCATAAAGACATAAGGACTATGTTGCTTGAATTGAATAATCGAGCTCTGCTGGGTGAAAGGCCACAACAGATGTAAAATTATGTGCCTGGACATTACTAGCAAGAGAACCAGCTTATGCTAGCACTGTTTACAAAAATATGTTTGACAGAAGGTAACACCCTAAAGACACCCCAAAGAGGTATCCTTTCTACTCCATGGGACTACTATTCTACTATATTTGTCTCATTATGATTTATGCACCTCTTGGATTCTGCAGGGAGGAGGAAGGAGGATCTTCTTCCTCCTGCTGCATGTGAAATTGGTAAGATAATGGCC
The DNA here is from genome assembly GCA_032159205.1 of Eurystomus glaucurus suahelicus. Lineage (NCBI taxonomy): Eukaryota > Metazoa > Chordata > Aves > Coraciiformes > Coraciidae > Eurystomus > Eurystomus glaucurus. The sequence goes on along the minus strand of JAVFHW010078187.1, from coordinate 130,869 downwards.
ACTACTACAGGTGGAAGCTGTGTAAGTGCGGTATGTCCTAGTATGTATCACAGGCAATTACATCAGCAAGAAGTAAGTTTGAAAATACCAGGACACAATTTTTTTGGTGTTCCTTGTGTTTCTAATTAAGGAAAGCTTTTAAAAAAATTTTGACATATTACCAAAAGCTGTAAAATCCATGTCTTCCAAATTTTCCAAAATATTCTCTATTGAAGCAGTGAACCTTTTGAAAGTTGAAGAATCCATCATTTCTGGAGAAAAAAGAAATTTAGAAATAATTATTTTGTATATGAAACAGAAAATACTAACTTTAGAAAATAAATCCTCTAAAATTACCTTCAGGTGTTAGTTTAGGTTCATAAGCTTTCCTCTTCTTTTGTTTTTCTTTTTTCTTCATTTTTCTAGCCACTAAATAAAGAGAATAAAGAGGAAAACAAATAATTTCTTGAAAATTAAATATAGGATTATTTACATTTCTTACACTTGTATTCAATACTGCATGTAAAGATTTTTATTTTAAAATGTTTAATATATCTGTTAAAAATGCACTAGTATTATGGAATAAAATTAAATTTTTAAAATGATCGGTTACCCTCACTGAGGCTAGGGGGAGGAGAATAATCATCCATATCAGAGTCATCAGGACTGCGATTACGGTAACGGCCACTTCCAGAAGTCCTCCTTCCTTCATGATAATGACCACTTCTCCTGTGGTCACCAGAACTTCTTCTGTCATGTTCTTCATACTCCCAAGCTTCATCTCTATCCTTTTTATGTCTTTTACGAGAAGCTAGAAATGAAATGCATTTTAAGTAGAAAAAATTATACTTTTAATGGCTCAAAATTAAACACTGTTAAATGTTTAAAAGATGTGTAGATGTGGCACTTAGGGACATGGTTTAGTAGTGGGCTTGGCTGTGCTGTGTTAAGATCTTAAATGTCTTTTCTAAATGATTCCACAATTCCGTCATTTGCAAGTTAAACACTATTGTAAAGCTGTTTTGTAAAACAAGTGAACACTCTAGAAGTATTATAGAAAATTATGTTACAGCATTATTCTAATGATTTCTTTCAAATTACATGAAGACTTTGCCTGAAAACTAGCAAAGACAGCAGTAAACATTTAAAAATACAGATTTCCAGGATATTTGTCCTTCTAAGCAACGTAAGAAAAGTGGAACAAATCAACACAAGTTTTGTCCTTTCATATGAGAACACTGAGATAACTTCTTCAGGTATCTAATTTATGACTAGTCCTGGGTGTCCATGTTCAATTCAGTGGTTGCTTTGCCTGTTTAACACTGCAAGTTCCAACAAGACTTAGCAATCTAGTTGCTTAAAGATATTCTGTTTTGCCAAGACAGCTAAAATTTTGTCTTGATATATATCACGGGAAATTCACTGTAAAGGAGAAAGCTGGAGTCACAATTCTAGGCCAGATAGCAAGTCAGTACTGCAGAAGGTTATTACAACCAGTTCTCAGTCAGGACCAAAAAGCCCAGAAGTGAACACTGAAGAAACCGGGATAAATGTTCTATGCAGAAACAGAGATTTGGTGGAAATAAAGTGGGGAAGAGGAATGGAGAGTTCTCTGTTATTTTCAAAAGAAAATCTTGTGTATCTTGAAGGGGAGGGAGTACAAATATGTAATAGAAAAAAGGATATGGAGGAGGAGGTAGCTTCAGCCATGAAATCAGTCAACTCTCCATTATCTAGTGTAACTGGGTAACTGGGATAGCAAAGGGATGACTAATAGACTGTGCTGTGAAACTTGAAACAGCTCCAAACCATCACATTCTAGACTAGAGGAATTTCTGCTTCTGAACCTGCATGTAACAGCCCAAACACTTGTGTGTCTCTACTGAAGTCTCCTGAAGTTTAGAGATGTATGATTGTATATAGAATTGTTTCTGACCAAAATGACTCCAAGTCCCAGAACGGAGACTGAACTGTCAAGTTCTTCCCACACTGCAAGTCTGAGAAGCATAGGAAACATACCAGGATGTAATGAATAGTCAGCCCAGGCTCAGAATTAATTAAAAAAACATTAAACCTGAGGCAATACGGATGCTCTGCACTGCAACCTAGAGGGCTCCCACTTCTGAAAATCTATCACACAACTTCTGCACAAGGGTGGTCCAAGTCTAAGGTAATAAGTCAGTTCAGGCTTTGAATGGCACTGCTTCTGGATCAGACTTGCTTCTGCAGGCAGTAGTCATATCCATGATGCCTGAGCTACTAACACCATTTAAAATGGTGATTGAAGAAATGGAGGGCCACCTTGGATACCTGGAGTAAGCATACTGTAGAAGCAAGTAAGTGTTTTATCGGAAAAGACTTTACACAGCTGACTTTTTTTCCCTAGTGATACAGTATTTTGTGGAGTTAGATGACATCTGTCTTGACAGTTTACAAATCATCAGTATAATTTAAGATCTGTAGAAATTCTGACCCCAGCTACATCTCCATGATAAAAGTAACTTCCAAGTGAGCTTTCCAGCAAAAGTTTTAAATTGACGAGTTTATCAATGTTGCATGACAAAACAGAATCTGTTATTGTTGTCCTGGCTCTTCAAGGCAAATAATATTAACATGAGAACAGCTATTCACAATCATTGCTCTATTTTGAAATAGACAAAATTGACTAAAAATCAATGTATTAATAACATTTCAAGAATTATTATTGATTTTATACATAAATAAAGACTATTTGGAATATAAATAGTTTCCTTCTGGATTCTGCCAAACATTTATGCAATAACACATTTAACTCTTATTGTATGGGAATTATTTAATCAATTTTTAATTTCTCATAATTTGATCTAATGGAATGTCCCTTCTTCATGAGATACTCAAAGAAATTTCTCTTATTCTATAACAATCACTATTTCATATTTTTTGAATTTCCATTTTATACAACCAAAAGAATTCTGAAGTACATATTTGTAACAATACATATCTATTCAGGGTACTTGTCACAGAATTTTCATTCTCCTGATCATTTTGTCTTGTTCTAATTCAATTCAGTTGTACAGTATCCTCTGAGAAATACTATAATCTATTTTTAAACCACATGTCCTCACTGAATTGTTTAGGATGATGGTCAGACCTCTTGAGTGGATATAATGAACCTGGAATCCTTTAAAGCACAGAATCACTGTGAAAGTTTCCCTTAATTTGCTTTACTTTGTATTTAAGAATTTCAACAGCCACTGTGGCTCAGAGGTAGATTAAGGTATCTGAAATTCTTGACAATTCTCTCCATTCCCAACCAACTTAATTTAATTTTTTAATTCACTGTTCCCAGTTAACATCATAAACAGGTGAGATGGTATGGTAAACAGAGAATATAGAATCCTGAATGAAGCAAATAATCACTAATCCTTTGCCATAATCACGAATGATTACAAATTACCTCAAGATCTTATACTCATGCTCAGAGCAGCATTATTCAGTTATAATTAAAAGGAAAAACAAACAAATAAAAGGAATTTCTTTTCTGCTTCAGAGGTATCGCTATTAAAATTTTTATATGAATGTGTGCATAAGCACTGCTTATCTGTTGGATAAGAACTTGAAATGTTAAAAAGCAGAACAAACAAATCTTTCTCTTTTGGACCCTAAGAAAGACTAAAAAGCAAAACATTGTGTTTTAGAAAAGTTCAGTAAGATGTTTATATTAGCAAAGGTGGAAAGAGTCAAAATTTGGGGAAAAAATCATTATAAGCAAGATGCCTTCTCAGGTTAACAGCAATAGGCACTTCTCCTGTTAGCCCACATGGGTAACACAGCTAAGATGTTAATCAGGCTGAGCTGATTCACTTATTTTTAATGAGTTTCTTCTCAGTGTTGGCTAATTGAACAACCATAGGGGCAAACTAATCATAATCTTATTAACAAGTAGGAAATCCTTGCCTAACTTAGAGCATGTAACAATTTTTTGACACTTGGGAACTTTATCTGACTGCACAGCAAAATTCTAACTACAAGCTTCCTCTGACTTTGTAAACAGTTAACTCAATAATTATTGAGTATCATCAGTAAACGGTATTTTCAGAACCCACCAAAACTAACTCCAGTTTTTCAAGCAATATGCCAGAGAAATAATGAAGAAATATTTTAAGAAAGTTCTGGGCAGTAAGATCATCAATTTGCCATGTCAGGAAAATTCAAGAGGGGATCCTTCACTTTTCTTATCAAGAAAACTAAGAATAATTTAAAATCTATTTACTGAAATTCTTATTTGCATATACTTGTATGGAAGGTACCTGTGCTGCTTTAGAGGATATTTTCCTTAATCTGTTTGGGTAAAAATGCTTCACAGTACAACTGGAAAAAAAAGAATCCAGGCAGAGGCTTCCCCTAAGGTAACTAGGAAAAGAAATTTAACAACTAGCTCTTTTCAACTTGTGTGACAAATTGAAATAAAGTAATTTCTCATTTCAAAGAAAAGAAAGGGTTCTTGGTCAAGTAGTTGTCAGGACAGCAAACTTGTTTCCATATGTTTTAGGGTAGCCAACTTAAAAAAAAAAAAAGTGTAACTTTTTGTTAATGCAAAATATTAACCTTCTTTAGCAGTAGAAACAGAACCATGTACTACTTACATTCAAAAGCTTCTTCACTGTCATTGTCTTCATCAGAACTGATTTCAGTATATTTTGGTTTTTCATTAACTGTGCTACGTTTGCGCTTGTTCATTTTCACACGTTCACAAAGTGGCATGGTGGATTCAATTTCTGCCAGAAGCTCAGGAGGCAACTCCTTTAAAACTGACTGATCTATGCTGCCTATTAATGGAGAGTAAGAAGAGTAAATGTGAACCTGAAGATAAAAATGAGGGCCTTCTCAGGAACCACTTACAGTGTATCCACTAATAACACCACAGTTAGATATATCTGGATGTATTTCACAGCCCTCTTTAAAGTTGCATTTCTTGTTAGCACTACAACTAGAAATTAACATAATAAACTGCATTCACATCTCCTTCAATAAAACATTTTGCCAGGCATATAAACATAAACAAATTCAAATTGATTAATTCCATTTGTGAAAAGACATTCCTGCTCTGCTTCCACAATATTCAGTTGGTCATCCTCTCAATTTAACAGGTTTTCTAAGTGTGTAGGTAAATTAAGATTTCTTGAGCTTCATTAACAGTTCTGTTTATTCTCATTCATATTATTTAGTGTACACAAGACAGTAATCTTCCCCTTTCCAGTAACCAGAGACAATCTTTGGGTAGAACCTCTACGGTCTTATCCCTAAATACAGGCCAAACCATTGACAACCCAATCTCTGCCTCAGATTTTTTCTTACCTACTAGTAGTTTCATAATGCAACCCAAATTTTTGCTTAATTTTGTTACAAAGCAAAGTTGAAAGATTTGTGGTTAATACTTCACGATTCTCTTCCACAGAGGTTAATAGGTAGACGACAACATACCATTCTCATCACATTTCGAAACTACAATTAGACCCATATACAGTCAGAATGAAGGAGACTTGCAGTTAAAATTTTTACAACTGACAGACGGAAGTCAAATTGATTCAAAAGTACTTCTGGGGATTTTATTTATCTTATCTTTATTCAGCAAAGATTGCACTGATTTTAAGATTACTGGATTAAACAGTTACCCTTTTGTAACAAACACCTTTGTCACAAGTGCCTCTCTCCCCTTCCCAAGGCATACTGTATTATTTAGAGAGGAAATCACCTGCCAGTTGCTACACACGTGCACATACAATATCCTCTGAAAAGTCATATTCTGGATAATAATTCACATTTGAATTGCATTCATTATATCACTAATAAAACTTCCTGAAATTTATTACCATTTATGACCACTAATATTCTATCTTCTAATCCAATATTCATCCTTTTCTTTTTTCTTTCCCTCTTTAAACATCTTTAACTGGAATTGGAAGACCCTTAATATGAGAAAATAGTTTCCAGCAACAATTTTTTTAAAAAATTCTCATATATTACTGGTTTCACACATATCTACATCCATAAAAATTGCCTACAAGCAACAAAACAAGTGATCAGAAAATTATTTTTCTATAATTCTCTAATATATTCAGCAAGTTATCTCATTTAATTGCATTTTTTAAAATGATTTAACTTGAAATATTGGGGGGTTTGAACTGAGGCAGGGAAATATCTAAAACTGATAGCAAAAGTTGTGACTGCTTCCCCCATGCTGTGGTCACTCATCCATTTGTGTTAAGCTTCCATCCTTCAGATAATCACCACTTGTCAAATTTGCTGGAATTGTCCGTATTCCTTTCAAAAACGGTAGAAAACATTTCACAGTGTGGTTGACCATGCTGCCGTGACACGATTATTCTTTGTGGGCTGGGCAATTGATTGAAGATAGGCAGAAGTATGCCAGCACAGACAGAGCAGTTCCCCTGTACCAACAGTTGACTGGATGACAGCCAAGTCTGATCTGGATGCTGCACAGCCATGCACCTGAGCGCTGGTGTCCTCCCTACTAGTACTTCATGCCTTTCTGTATGACTATATAGCGCCTGAGGAGACTTAGCTTACATCCAACCCCAGACTACTGGAAAATTCACATAAACAAGTTTTAATATGATTTCCACAGGTGAAATCCTCAGAGGGCCTGAGATCCTGGTTCTCAAACACATATTCTCAATTTTATGCACTGTTGGTAATTTCACTGAAATCAGCAGGAGTGCACACGTAGCATAAAGCTTACAGTAAACCTGGCCAAAGACACTGCAAAAGCCAATCACAAGTAAATGAAGAAAAGTTGCATTAAATCTCCACACTACAACGAAAAATCACAGGCTACTACTCTCCTAGCTCCTAGGAATATAGATCCTTCTTTCCGTATTTATTTAGTTCCCGGGGTAGAACACTACTCAATCTTTAAAAATAAATAAATTACCACATTATTAATTAGACATCAATGAAAAAATAAAAATGTAACTACTTTAAATATCTGGGAAAATAACTTTTTTCCATCTCAAAAGTTCTAAGTTTTCTGGAGTCTCCAGTGCTAAATTCAATTAAGGCTTGAACTGCACTCTCTCCTGTTACAAATATTTCAGATGACAGTGTTAGTCTACCCTTTCTTCCTTCATTAGGGAATATGTAAAGCTTTCTTTATTCAAGCAGGGAACAGTAGAAAAGGGAACAAATAGAATTATTGTAAAGTTCTCTATAAGCTATCTTTAAAGTTTTTGTTTCTGTTACAATGTTCCCTGGAGCAAGCGTGCCGCATGCCCAGTTTCCTTAGCTGCTGAGGATTGTAAATAACCAAATCTAAAATTAGTTTTACTCATGCAGTACAAAGGAGTTAAGCATGACTGCACATGTATCCACAATTCTGATACACATGGAAAACGACTCCCCAACCTTTCTGAAGAAATCCAGGGATATTACATACTGTGGGACTCCAGTCAAGAGCCCGTTACTACGTATTTTACCCTACTACTTATGTTATATTGAGTAAGGGCAATCCAATCTTCACTAGAAACATCTGACTAAATTCTTTCTTTTCATAGAATCACAGACTGGTTTGGATTGGAAAGGACCTTTAAAGGCTCTCTTGTCCAATTTCACCTTCCCCGCAGTAAGCAGGGGCATCTTTAACTAGATTAGGTTGCACAGAGCCCTGTCCAACCTGGCCCTGAACATTTCCAGAGATGGGGGTCATCTACCACCTTCTACTAACTCTTCCAGTGTTTCACCCCCCTCATTGTAAAAAATTTCTTCCTTATATGTAGTCTAAATCTATCCTATTTTACTTCAAAACCATTACTGTTTATCTGTTTAGGGTAGTAAAGAAATACTTAAAGAGAATCTTAAGCAGCATAAGAAACCAGTCACATAGCAACAGACATTAGGTTATAAAATCCATGGCTAACGACTTTTAAGTTTATGGGATACTTTTCAAAAAGAATTAAAAGAATATGCAACACAAACCCCTTTGAAACCATCTACGAAAACATGCATGATCATCTTCAGTTTGTCAGTTTCTTTGATAAGTTTGCTAATACCTGGTACCTACTTTAGTGTTTCCACTTTAATTGGTTACATTTGCCTCTTGTTTGTATGACTTTTTAAATAGCTAAAGAGAAAGTAACTTTACTAAAAATTACTCCACAACTTAGTAAGAATGCTCCAATAAATTATCTTTCTGAAGAACCGTCTGCATCAACAGAACAACTCCATTTTTTGCAATGTGTGTGATCAGTGTACACAACAGACATGAAATGGTCTATAGGCAACAGTGTTCTTCAGACATACAGCATATTCTCAAAGCTGCTGTAACTACTAAAACAAACAAAAAACCTCTAAAGGTTTCCTAACAAAATCTTTGCCTCACTGTAAAGAACAGCAAGCTAACAAACTCCACATTAATGAAACTGAAGGGCAAGTCACAGAATAGCTGTAAGTACAATTAATCTCAAAGAACTGCATATGTGAACAGCCACCTCTTCAGTGCTTCTCCAAATATATGCAATGCTGTCCATGACTAACTTAGTTGCTAGTGGGAGGAAGAACAAGTTCTTGGTTTTGTTTGATTGCCATTATCAAAAGGTTTCTCAGAGAAGGTATTCAAGAATCTTCAGCTCTTACTGAATATCCACTGACCATCAAGATACTTGTTTTCTCACCTAGCAGTTACCGACAAAATCTAAGACAGTTAAAGATCAGTCAGAGAATCTTAGCTAAATATGAATTACTCTGTAAGCCTCCTCCCATATTCTATTTTAATCTGTGAAGCTTTTCAAAGGATTTTGCTATGTATAGTAGAAAGACTTCTACAAATATCTAGTGGCTGTAGTATTTTCCTGCTTCATTTATGGCTTAAAAAAAGAATGGAAAGGCACAGATCTGATTCAAAGCTGGTCATCACTTTTTGTTCATAATTTTATGCATAATTTCAAGTTTGTAGAGATTTAACTTTAGCTAATATTTATGCGTAACTAAGCTTTAGAAGGATCCAGAATAACTTTGCCTTGAATTTGCAAGTCAGATAGATCTCCCTGATTCGAGCAGATGAATGCCGTCAAGAGAAGTTGAACATGAAAAAAAGAAGTAACATCTTTATGGACTTTTACTGGATCCATTCAATATGATTAGCACAATTATTTTTGACAGAAAAATCAGTGTGTTCATATTCATTACACCTGGCTTGATAAGTTTCAAATAAGCAGCTATTGAAAAGGGGATGATGCTTGCTGATGCTTAGGTCGGCTGTCCAGGATCCGTGAGGCTGTTCCTGCCATAAAATCAAATCCAACACTATAAACTCTGTTATCTTCTCAGTAAGAATTTAACTTTGCTTTCCAAACTATGGAAAACAGATGTATAGTTTATTTATTGGTGCTCTTTCCTATGAACTAACAAGCCATCAAAATAACCTAAACTCTTAATTTCTACTTCTGTAACTGTAAGAGACAGTTAATAAGGTGGAAACAAAGCCTATCAGTGCCTTATATGGTCTCTTTTTAAAATACTTATGACATCAAAATGGCCTTTTTGCACACTCTTCTATTGTGGCAAATGAACATGAAAAACTCCCCCCTGAAGTTCAAAAATGAGGTTGATATTTACGAAATCTTTTGTATATATTAGCCTCCTACAAATACTGTCCTTCGCACTTCTGTGTGCTAACAGTTGGTAATAAGCAAAACTGCAGTTAATACCATTTCATATTTGTGATCTTTATACATATCTCCCTTGTGTTTTAAGATGGAACTTTTTCCAACTAGCAAGACAAGTGCCACTTGTTTGGGATGAGGATATGAATCTTTGCATTTCTCACCATTCAGAAATCTGGGTTTAGCTACACCCCACATTCTCAAACTTCTACACCAATGAATTGCCAAACATACTCATTTTGACATTAAAAAATAAAAACCTACAGATCACAGCTGAATTTTGCCCTCTTTTTGCTCCTTATTTGGTAGGAGACATTACCTGCTTATTTTTCTGATGACTAATAAATGCAGTCTTGCTGTTACTCCACAGAGGCCAAGCTCACCTTCCTTATGTGTTGCCTCTGAGCATGATAGTTTATCACCAGCCTACTGTCTAACCTTGCTCAAGTAATTTTGGGTCACTGCTATAACTACACTGATAAAACCTCCTATCTCAGACATTTATGCAGGAAGGAAAGAACTTTCTTTCTGGACTAGCTCAAACAACTTTCAGACTGTGCTAAACCAAATAAAATACATTCTTACTCCATAACAACAGTGCTGTCTTCTTGTAACTGCAACGCTACAGACTCACCGCATCACGCTACTACAAGTACTAATGCAGGTAAGGTTCTATTTTAGGTAAAAAACTAGGAGAAAAAAGAGGGGATAAAAGTACTTCCCCTACTTCATGGAGATGTTCGGAAAACAAACACTCTTTAAAAACAGCGAAGCACTTCTGCAGCACAGCACTCGGGCTCTACAGTGCAATGGACCACCCGATTATCTGTGACTCACGAACAGCTTACTGGTTAAAGCTGAAAATTTGTGGCTGTCTCTCAGTGTGCAAATTTAATTATATCCTTCCAGCAGGCTCTCCCTTAAAATGCTTTAGTATGTTCTTTATATGTCTCACTGAGTCCTTGGTGATCAGAGTCCCTTGCCCATCAACTTCACAGTCCTCCAAATAATTCTGTGCCCTGAGGAGTTTCAAGAACAGCAGGGGAAATATGAGGAAAGTGCAATCCTTTTCTCAAAGCGGATTTAAGGTATGAGTAAGGTATATCTGCTCATAAGACAGAAATTCCTCTTCAATCTCAATACCATATCATCAGCTGAAAAACCCACTATCAAATGAATACTGGTGAATATAATCTGAGAAGTAGTGTAGTTACTCCAGCAACTTGCCTTTTTCCTCTCCCTATTTTCTTTCTTAATGTTTGTGGAAGGATATACAGCTATGCCCTATAAATAGGATATAATCCTCTGTTGAGCCTGTTACCCTCTGCTTTTGACTACATCCATGAAGAGGAAACTCCTGGGCTTAGCTCACACACATGCACACATGCCAGAAAGGGCGTGAGAGACTGAGATGCCCTCACCACCGCCCAAGGAAATGTGCCCACAGGGTTCTCTGCTGCAATGAACTTGTCAGGAGGGAGAAAAGTATGTCCTATATAATTCCACAGAACCTGCTTGAACACATATTTCATACTCATTTTTTCTTATCTCCCCCAATACTGGCACAAAGGGAAGGCTCTCAACTCCAGGCTAAACAAAAGAAGAGGTTCAGACTCCCTGCATATACATACTCCAGTCCTCAGCTCTAGCCTTGAAAAATAGGACCCAGACTGGTTGGTGGGTCAGAGAAGAATCTGGACAAAGCAATGGAATAATTCCATGATACAGCAGAGATAATCACTGCCTATAGCCAAACAGTACAGATTCAAAAAGGATTTTACAATGGTACAAAATACTCTCAAAAGCAATAAATATTTTTTATGGAGGAAAGAAATTTCCAGAGATCCAGGCAGAGAGCAAGGAATATACCCAACATACACTCTCCAAAGATGCCAAGAGAACTCACACTTACATTGTTATCGATTATTTACTCAAGCTCTGTGATTTCTGTGGCTGTAGTTGCCACAAGTTATTTTATTCCCTATTACTATTCACTGCCTTTTTGTCTTTATAAAAAATCAATAAAAGGAAGCTGGAGCAGTTTTGTTTTGCAAGAGATTTCACAAATAACATAATACTCAGAGTAAAATGGAGCAAGATTGGCAAATGAAGTAAATGCAGTGCTGCACAAAACCCCTCCTATGAATCAGTGTCAGGGGGCTGTTTTTAGATTTCACTGTCATTGCTTTTGAACATATGCATTGAAATTTAAGCAACCTTGATTTATTGCATTAAAAATGTCACAGAACATTCTCAGCCTTTATGACTGAAAATATCAAATGAAGCTACTCTCATTTTGCTTCTTCGATTGCTTCAACAATTACATAAGCAACAACAACAAAAGATTGCTGATGTTTTAGCTTTTAGTATAAAATACTACATGAAAGTTGCTCCTGAAAATAATTAAGCTACATATATTTAAGGAATGTTTATTTGATGCAAACAACAGCTTGTTAATTTGAAGAACAGGTCTCATCCTTTTCTGTTCATTGCTAATGTTCCCATGGAGCAAAAATAAATTCCAAATTTCAAGTAAACAGTTTACATTTTCTTACACAAAAACAGTCACCTAAACCAGCTGAAAATGTCAAGCAACAGAAAAGTTAATTTACCAGAATCAAATATGAGACTTTCCTCTCTTTGAGTTTTGCCAAATTTACCCTTTTTTTAAGAAGAAAATTCAAACCAGATTTTTTGAGCACATAGCTCTGCATATAAACCAAGAAAAATTATTTATATTTAGATACTTAGACACGTAAATAGGTCTGCATTGCATATTTTAATTATGTCAGACAAATTGCTGGCCCACATTTTTACATATTGCAATGCATTGTTGCAAAACTGATTTAGGCAAGATAGCCTGATCTGTTCCCAGAAGAAAGCAGATCAAGCATCTATATCCATGAACCAAAGTCAGTTTCAGACTTCAACAAATTGCTCTGACCAATCAGGTAATAAATTTCTATCACTGACATGTGCCAAAGTTATTTTTCAAAAATGAACTAACAATGCACTCCTAAATCTTCAAACAAACAAAGCATCCTATTTCAGATGAATCAAAGTACAGTGAAACTAGTAAGTTTAGTCAAGTTTATTGTTGCTGCTAAGAACTAGATGTGCAACATGCAAAGTTCACTCTTACTACCCAGAGAAAACTTAAGAAAGCTATGAGAGCAAGAATCAGAATATTTACCTCGTGGCAAAGACTAAAGTAGGAAATAACTCAAGCAGCCTCCAGGCAAAGCACTGTGCTGAAAACGCTTCCTATTGTACTGGTAATAGATCAACACACGAGAGGACTCCTGTGTGCAACTGCTGAATCCCCACCGTCTACTAATACCAATTTATTCCGCGGCTATTTCTGAAAAACTAGCACCAAAAATGAAGGCTTCATAGGGTATGTACAATGCCTATACAAATCCCAACATACTTTCTGGGATAGGCCAGACACATCATACCTAAAAAAAAAAATCCATGCAAGTAAGAATGATCCATTCTAGTGCAAAGCATGCTAGAGAAATTAGAACTTCTTAGACTATTTGATTTAGAAAATTATATATAGTTTTGGTTTTAACTAAATGTCTGGAATATTTTTCAAACTGTGAATTTGCTCAATTCAGGAAGGAGAAAGAAAATACCCAGAGCTAAATGGACAAAGTATGTATTAAAATGGATCCTCTGCAAACGCAACAAATTTTTAAATACTTCCAAAGCTATGAGGAAGAGCCAGCTCTTCTTCTAGTCAAGTTAAAAAGAGGTAGTCACTAATATCTCTGAAAATAGGAAGAACTGCAGAATTCTTATGAAAGTTACATTTTTTTCCTAAAATTCCAGTTAAAATTGGAGTTTAAAAGAAGCTTTGAAGACTTCAGCTGAGAACAATCTTTATAAAATTCTGTGAAATAGATCCTTTTTTTCTTTGGATTGTGGCATAGCTTTCTGTAGAACTTCAGAGGAAATTACAGCATGCCCGACCCTCCTGGTACAGCACGCACACGCAAGATGCTTAGTGGGTTATTGCTCTGGCCTTCCCACATGCAAATGCAGTTGCTACTGGAAACTCCAAGACAGTGATTTCAAATTTCAGATTTGTGGAATTATGGACTTTCACAATGGTAATCTTTCTAAGCAGGCTGAGCTGCAGCCTTTCTTTTCCAAAGGAATCATGTTTCTATGCCAATTATTTTCTTTGACTTTCAGTGAGTACAACAGCGTATCTGTTTCCACATCAAGAGATTTGTTATTTTGGAAATAAATTTGAGTGAACTCTAAAATTTGCTTGATGCATTAAGAACCATAAGCTGTTTTTCTCAAAAGTTTGCCAATTTTGTCCTTATAGAAGTCCTACAGATGAAGGATTTAAACAAATGTTTAAAATTTATACTCCCTTTAGTCCACAGTTTTCACTGTAGCAGAAAGTATTCATAAGTAGGTCTGCTGTGCTAATGAGAAGTCTGTGAGAGGCATCACAAGTTGGCTCACTGAGCCAACATAAAGTGGATGCAGCTTTTTATCCTGGAATATTCCTTGTCACTGTTGTCTAGAAGATGAGCACCTAATTGTTTACTCTGCTTCACAAGTGAGACTACTTCCAGCAGTGGTATAAGTCAAAGATTGACCATAATGTTAAACCAATGCCAAATTATAGTTACTATAAGTTTTGAAAAAGTTCCCTGGAATTAAAAAGACCCACAATACCTCACCCCACCCCCAAAACCACAGCAAACCACACAAACACAAAACACACAAAAATTTAGAAGCATTGTTTTAAGTCTATGACGTGAAGATGATTAAGCAGTAAATTCTTAGGATGATCCTGTAAGAACATGCACGAAGAGCACATTTGAAGAAATGTCAAACCTTCACTCAAATATTAGATCACAGCAGCAGAAAATGCAGTATATTTAGGACAACACAGTGAGTAGGAAAAACCTGTGTTTAAAGTTCTGTGTTGTACAGATAATGAAATCCTGTAACAATCTATACAGTAAAGGAGTAGCATTCAGATTAGATTTTTAAATTTTTTTTTTTAAACAATAAATTCTCTTTAGGTGATACTGCAAGACCCAAAACATGCTTCTGCACAAGTCTTAAAAAAACACGCACTCATTTGTCCTAGAACTGAAAACGCATTACATATATGGTGCTTATTTTGGAAAGGCAATACTTCAAACATACTATAAACCAACTCAAGCATCCCCTTAAACAGACAGTTAAAGTTTCTCTCATTACTCTTATCTGTTTCATACTTTAACAAAGGAAAATTTGTCTTGTTAAGAATATAGTTAACTGTGAAACTGTTAACAGCTCCCATCTCAACATAGCTGATCAGTATAGCTCTAAGAAGCAGCAGAGCAGGTATTCGCTGAAGCTCTGGAAAGAAAGGATAGCAAACATGACCTCCTCATTGCAGGCATAAACTTGAAGAGAAAGGTTTCATGGATCCCCCAACAACATATATTTGCATTAAACCCACTATAAAAGGCATTCACAGATGTTAAAACCAGAAGAAAAGAGTGCTACAATTCATCCTGACCTGGACAAAACAGGCCACGAAATTTCACCACAAGATCCCTTAACAAAAATACTATTAAAAACATTTCCTCTGAGCTGGAATGAATCTTTCAGAAAAATACTCAAAGATCAGGAGAGAAAGAAAAAAAACACTACTTCCTTGTAAATGTCAAAAGGGACTGTCGGGATGATTCAATATCAACAGCTGTATTCTATGGCTGCATATCTCCCATTCGTATAATAATTTAAGAAAATTTCAAAACCTGTCTAAAAAACTTGAAGAAAATGTAGCTTTGTCTTTTTGCAGTAAAATGCAAGGTTTATTCACATGCATAATAAAGGTATGATTTCCAAATTAAAAGTTTACTGAAACAATGTAAAAAGTAGTACAGACTTTCAGCTTGCAATGAAGTCTAAGCAGTTAGCTTAAAACAAGTCAGGTTTACTAAGCTTTATAATGAATGGGCACTAGACCCTTAAGATAGAATTGACTGTTCAAATGGTGTTTTGAACTAGCTGAACTAATCCTATTTTAAACTGGATTTTAGATAAATCACAGCAATGATGTTGTACATGACAAAGCCAGAAGACATTTTCTTGGGGGAGGGATGGATGAAAAAGAAAAAACAAAGGACAAGAAATACAAGGAAGTAAAATAAAGAGATATAAAGCAAAATATACTAAGCTACATGGAATAAGAGGGATGTGAGAAATGGAATAATGATGCTAAAAAGCAACACTAGAAAAGATTTGCTACAGTCTATTAAGAAATATAGGATGAACTAAAGAAAGAATGTTTATGAAAATTACATTTCCTAGTGTATTAAAATGTTTATAACTAAAAATGGTACAGAGTAAAACAGTGAACGGCATTTTTCTCAACTGGAGTGAAGACATTGTGGCAATGGCTGGAATACTTTCTGTTTAAGTCAGTTGTTGACAAATAGACTTAGGATTCTAAAGAGATACCTTTACAAATTACGAACCTTTTCAAACACTGGAGTTCACCCAGTTATTTAGCATCATATATCCTAGGAAGGAAGTTACCAGAAGCTGGAGGAAACAACTAAGAATACACAGGAAAACTCTGAAGTTCAAAGATACTTTCTCCAAAATCTGCCTGGCTGAATACTCAAAAATTGATTTGTAAGAGGAACAGTTACAACATTATTCTTTCCATGAAACCTATTTCTAGTATGATTCTAAGAAACTTATTCTGAAAACAATCGCAAAAACACTGGTATCAGATTCAAACATTTTCTTTCCCTGGAAAATATGTCCCAAGTTATTTGAGGTAATGCAAGAAATGTATGACTTTAGAAAACTAAAAATACACAAAAACATTGAAGAAAAGTTATAAACCTGACATTAAAAGTAATGCATTGCTCATGGATGACACAGTTACTAGATTCATGCTAACCAAACAACAGTCATTAAACCTGTTACAGATTCCTAAAACATGCAATATAAATAACCACATACAATACAGAACACAAAAAACATACTTCAGAAACAATTTAGAAAGCATACATGCACTGTATATGGCTGTGAGGGCTCTAAAAATCACTGATTTTCTATGCACAGAACTTCATTAATTCAAAAGTCTATCCTTCTGAGATTAGAGTTGAGTTCCATCAGAAAATTTTCGGTATTCCCTATCAAAAACATAAAGACTTAAACTGACATCTTTGGACTAAACTGACAACAAAGTTGTCATAATTTTATGTCTAACTCTAGATACCTATTGTTAGTAATACAAATTTTGCCTTTTCTGAATATCAAAAAGCGACAGCAGAAATGTTCCTATTTCCAGGATAAAGAGAAAATATTAATAAGGAGACTCATATTTCACAAATAAGTAATACACATTCTGAATTAAGTTAGAGTTAATACAAACAGGTTAGTAGATAGAGAGCAGAGGTAGCACAATAAATTCATTACACAGACATCACCTCTGAACCCATGCGCACGTAGTTATATGTTTACAAAGATGATGTCTACATCATTACTTATCAGGTCAAATATGTAAGAAAACATTCTCATCTTGAATTCATTATATACCTGGAACTGCCTTCATAAATCATCCTGCATACAGATGAAACCTTCTCCCCACCACCTGATTTGTCTATTTTGAGACATTACAACTCTATAAATGTAACTATGTAAGAAATGTAAATGCTTTAAATGCTAAATATTAAAAAGGAACCCTGACCAGTTACCAACACTGATGTCACAACAAGAAATGTGAATTTAGTCTGAAACTAAAGAAGCCAAAATTAGAGCACCATGAAGAAAAGTAATCCTATTTAAAAAGTGTTAAATCTGCAGAAAAGACAATGAAATATCAGACCTACAAACTATTTTGAATTCCTTCCTGCTCACATTACTAATTTGAAAATGCCAGCCAATTGTTTACCAGTTCCTTTCCTCTTCTTGCATACAATGGACCCTAGAGACAATGATGTCTGAATTCTACTAAAGAATTCTCCTTTTTGTAAGCTTCTTGTCAGCTTATTATCACAGAGCCTTGAGTGTGGAGGCTCCCCAGAAGAGTTGTATTTACAGAGTAAAAGAGGCAGATGGGAATTCGTAACTGTGTTCTTATTGCATCATGTCAAAACATGCCTTGGCAAATGACATTTTAGTTCCAATTAAAAATATAAAAGAATCTTAGGGTTTGTATACATACAAACTCACCACTCCAGCTACACTGATTTAGTTCCAGTAGTAGTACTAGTCCCTTATACAGACACACTTAAACCAGTTTAAATCACATATAGAGCAGTTACATTTCACAGGTTAAATTAATGTAGTTGAAGTACAGCTTAAGACCATTTAAGTGTTCCTACATTAGGTATTTGCAGTGAATAAATAAATCATTTCAGGCACATCGTAGCAAGATTTCCAAAATCAACAAGTTTCACTTGCTTCCTCAAAATAATTGTATAAGCACGCATATAAACTATTATATATTTGCATGAAATTTCTAACCACAGAATTAGCAAATATAAAAGGAGTGTGGACGATACAATGCAATTAAGAGTTAAAAAAAATCTTACCTTTATTAGATTTGGATGACTTGTTCTTGTTAGGTTTAAAACAAGAGCCCCTTGATTTATCTTCTCTATCCTTAATAAATTTCTGCACATCATCCAAAGAAAGCTTCTGAAGGACAACTACAGGCTTAGCTCCTTTATTTAGATCTTCAACTAGCCCAATCTTCTCTACTTTGTCCTTCTGTTCACCTCTAAATTCAGTTTTCCTTGACTCCTGAGTAACATTGCCATCCTTATCACGCTTGATTTTTGGAATGACAAAATGTTTCAATGCACCAGATCTTGCCCCCAACAAGTAACTGGGAAACTCTGCTTTATTGTCAGCATGTGCTTTATTACTATCTACTTTACTCTTATTACCATCTGTCCTTCGCTCATCCTTGCTGTTGGGTGATTTAAAACCAGGTTTATCAGGTCTTGATTTACTAGAATCTCCTTTACCTTCCTGTTTAATACGAGGGCTGTCAGGTCTTGATTTCTGATCCCCAGAAGAGAACCTTTCTCTTGATTCACCTGACTCATGCCTATGTTTCCTTTCAAATTTCTCAGGTTTTGAACCCTCCGATTTGATACCATGCTTAGAATCATGTTCATTTTTGTTTGAGGATCTCAAATATTCAGGCCTTCTAACCTTGGATGGATCTCCTCTGTATCTCTCTGACTCCCCTCTGTCCTCAGATCTTTGTTTAAGGCTATCGTAGTCACGCCTTGGTGTATCAGAAACTGAACGCCCATCAGGCCTTTGTTTTGTTGGATCAGATCTACTTTCAGGTTTTAGCCTTGAAGGATCAGATTTCACATCTAGTTTATGCCTAGCTATTTCAATTTTCTTATCTGTCAATGGTTTATTAGAGTCCCTCCTGTTATCATGTCTATGTTTTGGCGTTTCAGGCCTGCCTTCACTCTTCTGTTTTGGCGTTTCAGGCCTGCCTTCACTCTTCTGTTTTGGTGTTTCAGGCCTTTGCCTTATTTCCTGTTTGCCATTATTTTGTTTTCCCTCATTTTGTTTCATCTCCATTTGCCTGCTCTCATTTTGTTTTGATTCTGTCTGTCGGTTCTCATTTTGTTTCACTTCCATTTGTCTGCTTTCAGGCTTGCTTTCATGTTTAGCTTCTAACTGTTTGTTCTCGTTGTGTTTACTTTCCAACCGTCTGCTCTCATTTTGCTGAAATTCCATTTGTCTGTTTTCATTCTGCTGGATATCCATCTTTTGACCCTCAAAGTCTGACTTTTTCCTAAAAATCTCAGGATGGTTTTCAGGTTTAAATTTAAGAACTCCAAGAGTGTCTTCTTGGGGAACACAAGCAAACACATCATTATACTGCTTAACTTCTTCAGGTTTTTTGATGGTGTCCAAATCCTGAGTTACTGCTGCCTGAGAGTCCGCTCTTCCTGCTTGTTGCAGATCAATACTAACCATCAACGCTGGCCTTGCCCCGTTTCCTGCAGAACCTGTCTCCTGAGAAGCTGCTCTGTTTCCTCCAGTAGCACCTCCAGCCTCTTGTGGTTTGTTTTCTTGTTTTCGCTTCTTCAGAGGTTTATCTGCAAGTTAAAAGAGAAAAAACACAAATTATATATATATACAGACTGGTCAATGTCCAAGTAAGAATGTCCATTCCCCTCCACTCCCACTAGTTAACCCTCCTCAGCATGTATGTGCACACACAACAAAATCCATTTAATTTAAAAGCAAGAAAAGAACTTCTTAAAAGAATATTATTTTTTAACGTATGCAGACTATCATTCATTGTCAGTCTACCACAGATGTCAATTAATCATTTAAAACCTCCACTCTCAAAACACATAAAATCGAAGTTCCTGTATAATTCTCCAAAGAATTACCTAATAAAGCAGGTGCAATACATAAAGATTAAAAAAACCCCCACATTTAAAAAATCCCAAACTAAATAAATTATGCCTGAACCAATAGTCTGCAAAGAAAAAGTTAAGGTGCACCTTCACAACTACTTTTTGAGGAATACTACTATAAAAGATTGTCGTCTGCAGATTCAGCCTGCTTCATTACACATGAACTAAGCAAGGATCTGCAATGATCAAGACAGAGGTTCTGCCTACATAGTTCAGTGCATCAGCTGGACTTCACACATATTTTAGCCAGGAAACACATGAACAATGAACAAAAATAATTAAAATAACTCCAACACTCCATGCTTCTCTTTGAAGCAAAGCAGTATATCAAGAGTTGGAGTCTATAGTTTAACACATATGTATTAGGTGGGGGCCACTACACACTTAAAATCTTATTTTGCCTTTGCAACCATAATGCTTTTCATGGATGAAATAGCAATTTCAGCTACAACTTTATGTAGTGTCAAGAGATTGACTCTACAATAAGCCTTCCAGTTTCTACTAAAAAATCATTATGAGTAGAATATAGAAAAATAAAGTGAGCCAACCACACACTCTGTAATTTGGTAAAATTCATAGTAATCAGAAACACATGGAGGTATCCAAAAGAGTATGTCCTATTCATTTAAACTACGATCTACTCATATTACCAACATGGTACTCTAAAGTAAAATTTATTTCTGCCATGAAAACAGAAAGTCCTACCTGCACTAAGGCTCATATTCTCACTTCTCAACTATCATTGTGCATTTTGTCAAACAAAAAAAAACCCAAGCAACAATGACTTTCTCTGTAATCAGGGAATATGACTTCAAGTCTAAAGAATGACTAAACATAGGTTGGAAATTCTGTTGTAGATTTATTGTCAAAATGCTTAGACCACAAATGCAACATAAGAAAAATAACTTATTTTATGCCTAGATTTGTGGTGTCTTATAACCAGATGCAATAAGCCAGCTCTCTTTTTGGGAGCAGGAGAATGGATGGTAAGGATGATGCAATCAAGGAACAGGGAAATAAAATCCAAGGGGAAAAACACACCACCCTCTCAAATTTTAAACCAAAATTGTAACATACGACTTCTAATTTCTTCTATATTTATAGAATATTCTTATTTAGAAGAATTAAAACTTTGAAGGATCATCTCCTAAATTAACATTGTAACACAACAGCATGTAGTAACATGGTCAATTTCAGTGATGTGAACAGGCTTTTTTCCCCATCTTTTCATTCTCACGTCTAATTGCACATCTCTAACTTCCTCAAACTCCAAAATTATGGACAACAGTTAAGGGCTGGAAGACAGTAAACACAGACACAATAAACTCCATGCAGAATTCGGTCAAATGGAAAAAAGGAACTTTTCAAAGTTCAACAAAAAACTGGAATGTCTGCCAACTTTACAGACAATATGTGAAACAATATTTTGAAATTTGCCAAATCAAAGGTGCAGGTTTTTAGCATGGAGGTTTTTGCTTTTTCTGTACCACAGCAACCGTTGAATTTGTAGGAGAAAATTATATAGGTTAATTTCCCTACACTACCGATTAAAACAAATCCCTTTTTTTTTTTGAAACCTTCACTCAATGAAAAAATAATCTTTTTCTCCCTGTGACTAAGAGGGCTTTGACCACATTGAACTTCATGGCTGGTCTTAGGAATGGTGATGAAGTAGAAGCTTCCAGTCTAATAGGTTTCAAATTTGATTACTTAAAAAAGCGAACAAAAACCAACACATACTTTAATACACATACGTCTACACTTATCACTACCTTATTTCTAAGTAAACTCTTTAAATTTTGAAACACAAATTGAGAAATTTGTGTTCTTATGAAAAAGTGGGTTACCATTTTAACCCAGAAATGTCAGCCACACTGAAAAAAGTCCTGTAAAGCACTGACGGTGGATATAACAGTAACCTGTTACTGTTGGACATGTTATCTGCCCCATTCCTTTAACTGATATGATCACTTGTAGCAGAAGGGAACATGTATTCATATTTCCACAAGTGCTTTTCATTGTCCAGTGCATCATCACCCTAAGGCACTAGTGAAGATGGTTTGTTATAACCCTCCAGGCTGAATGAGTCAGTTAAAAGCGAAGAAAATGTCTCCTTCTGCTACTCCTACTATAGGAGCAAGGCAGATGGCCAGAAGCTCTGGTTCCTTAAACTGCTGTAGATGGATCAACCAAAACTCACCTTTCTGAGCCCTCATGTTGAAGGCTCCAAGATTAAACAACCAAAACAATTCAAGTAGGACCAATTTTCTCGCTTGAACTTCTGTAACTGACCAGGCTCAAAATGCTGCTGCTCTTCATCATCCAAAATGTCAAATTGTAAGTTGAATACATGTAAGTAGGTAAGCACATCCAAACTTGGCACACATATTCCCTCTAAATACAGAGCTCTTCTGATGCACCTTCTTCATTTCTCTTGACAATTGAATACTGATGTTCTATGAAGTTATTAAAACTACATCCTGTTGACATCTTATCTGAGAAGAAAGGGACACCTTCAAAGTCTTCTTTTCCTAAATGGCAATGTAATTCCTGACAGACTTACAGATTACTCACAGATTTCTTCTTATTTCCAGTGCATCTTGATGGCAATCCTCTGAACTGGACTTACTAATGTTTTGCGTCTATGAGATTCATAGAACTAGGATTAAAAAGCTG
Source organism: Eurystomus glaucurus suahelicus (assembly GCA_032159205.1). Classification (NCBI taxonomy): domain Eukaryota; kingdom Metazoa; phylum Chordata; class Aves; order Coraciiformes; family Coraciidae; genus Eurystomus; species Eurystomus glaucurus. The sequence continues at coordinate 108,116 of JAVFHW010078187.1, read as the reverse complement.
GCCCAAGTATATGAAAATATCAGGTTGAACTAGGGCATAAAAGGTAGGGTGAGTACATAGTATCACTATCTTCATCGAGCATAATGAAAAAACTCCACTGAATGAGCAGAAAAACTTTTTAAGTTGCCACAGTAGCTGCAGAAATCTGAAAGCTGAAATAAACTACTGGGCTTCAAGGGCTTTATAAAATGTTGAACTCTCTTTGAACTATGAGAGAATAATCAATACAGAAGCAAAGAGGTGAGGAGAGAGTAATTACCCTCAGAAAACAGATGTCTTCATATCTTCTCTTTTACAATCAAATATATGCAAGTTTGCATATCTCTACTTTGTTAAGTCATGAGTCCCAAGACCCTTAGGGTTTTGATGAACAGATGAACTTTTACAATATCCATTCAAATATACTTCATATCCTTCAAGGCATCAGTATTCAAGCTTCATCCACTTAATTCCATAGGCAGTCGAATTTCTTTTTATCATCAGGATCTAGGACTTCGACAAATTATCAGAAAAATGCTTTTCTTTCAAATACTGCAGACCTAGATTCAAACCTGCCACGGTTCTGAACATACAGGCTCATGAGTTCTTGACACCAAAAAAGTATGATCAGGATATTTTTGCTTTACTCATTGTAACAGTTTTCATAATAAAAGGAATACATAGTAAGCCATAGAAAAGCTTTGTGACCATATTAGATATCAGGTATCCAGGATTGTCGTTTTCAGATTCTTTTCTTCTTAGAAATATTCTCCTTCCTTCCTATGCCTAATGTAGATACATCCATTTGTTCAATTCCTTGAACAAATTTATGACAATTCAGCACTGTCTGATCCCAGTTACTCTTTTAGGTATCCATTCTTATGGCTTGGCATATCTGCATGCATGTTCTCCTTACATTGCAACATGCTCACTGACAGGCAGTATTTAAAGTAAGATCATAAGCTACATTGTTTTAAAAAATACTAGAGATGATTTGTCAAATTAAATGGGTCACTGTGGTGGAAGAAACAAAATATTACAGGAACCACAAGCTTGAAATTGACAAGATTGGCTGGATTTCCAAGCAGTTATCTCTCACCTGTCCTCTATGGAACAGTATTCCTGGGGACAGATTGTGGCCTTCACCTTTGGAAACATCTGTGTGTCAAAACGATGAGTACTTTCAGATTTAGAAATTAATTAATTACCATGGAACATTTGTACAAAAAAAAATTGCACTGGAGTAACTACAGATACCATCAAATATGTTTCTGCTGAAACTGTGAGTCAGTCATGATTTGAAGAATATCCATCCTGAAAATGGATATGCTTAGAAGCTGAGCAAGTGTTAGAGATAGCAGCTGGATGAGGGAAGCTCTATTAAAGAAGTATCTCAATTCTTTCCTTTAACCTGACATCTTTCCAAAGCAGCAGCCAGAACACCATTAGTGCTGAAGTCTCTGATGTTACTGCTTTCCTGCAAATCTGATGATTGCCTTAAGTCCCAGATTAAATTCTTCCAACAAATGCGGATAATGGGATGATAGCCTGAAGACTTCTAGAACTGTTTGCCCTTCAGCAAACTGAAATGGGCCTTCTGTAAGTATTTGTGAAAAGGCAGCAAGTCTAAATAATAACCATGTGCATGGTTGCCAAGCTTCGATTTAGCAGAATGGTAACACTCCATACTGTCTGGCAGAATCTAAAAGCCAGAGATTTCTGGATGATCTTGAATGTTCTCAAGGACTCAACAGAAAAATTAGACACTTTCCCATTTACACCTTGTAAGGTAATCAGCTGGACACTTCGTATCGAAGATTGTTAAATGTGAATGTATTCCTCTTCAGAACCACAAAGGTGACAGATCTTCTAATGCTGAATTCATGATGAACCATTTCAATGACTCCAGTATAAACTTTCTTTTTTTAAAACATCACAAGAATTTCATATTTTAAAACTGTAGCACTCTTCAGAATTTACTGGGAGATGGCTCCACTCATTTGAATTATTTAGCTCAGCAATTAATAAATTTATCCCAAATATACCAGTCCGAAGCAGTTATTATGTATTGTCAAACCTTCCATTTTTTTAACAACATCAGAGACAATTCAGCCAGAGGCCAATTAAAAGCTTATCTTATTTAAGCTAATAGTCAAGATTAGGAATTTTCAACAGGTAACCTGTAACTATACGTCTAAATAAAGAACTCTATGTTTACTGAAAACTCTTTTCTTTTCTTAGTTATTTTTCACAGATCTCTTCAAACCTGTCCAAGGACCCTGTCTCCCCAACCAACAGTGCTGTGTAGACCACAAGAATCTAAACCAATCTAATCTGGGCACAAGGAAGATTTAAAATTACTGTAATGGTACTGATGGGTAACCTATCAATGGAGTGAGAGCTAATATCCATTCTTATCTTTCTACTCCTTCATGAACACCCAGCATTACTGACCACAAGAGTTTGCTCTCACCTGACCTCCCCACAGAGCTGTATTCCAGTAAACAACTGAACAACTGAAGAGAACTCAGTACTCAGTTCCCACAGTACTAGCTCCTCCCCTTGAAGGAAAGACTCAGCAAACACAGGTCAAAAGTTTTCTTCTCAGTCCTTGCGCCCTTACAGAAGAAACTAAGAAAGTACAGTCATAAACCTGGTGAAGGAAGCCTTATAGAACAAAACATTCTAGAGTCTCCAAAGTAGAGACCAGAGGGCTTCCAGCTGCTGAAGTTCAGAGGAAGGGATTTCTGAGTATCTGAAGAGAAACAGCCGATAATTTTTAGCAATCTGTTAGAAAACTTTATCAAACTTTTGGATTCTGCAAGAAGGAAAGCCCATCAGAAGGTATGTCCACACTCATTCAGGACAAAACACAAAAAGACCACTGGAGTCTCCCACATGCCTTAAGCTGTAGGAGACTTCAGAATCTTCATTTTGGTAAAATTTTGTTTGTTTTCTTATATATAGCAATAACATAATCAGTACAACTGGAGAATGAAATATGATCTTGTGAATTTTTCTACTTAAAGATGTCTAGCAACTCATTATACCTGACAAATATAGAAACACAAAGGAAATATTACACTAAAACCTAACAAGAACTGAACTACAGGAAAGTAAAGCATTTATGCTTGTTTAGAGATCGGAAGCTCTAATTTAACCTTCTTGAATTTAATATTGCTTTTAGAAACAATATGATTTTAATTTATTTATGAGATAGATTCTTCTGACACAAATGCTGGGTTTTATCTATGTGATTGCTTTGTGAAGAATTATAGTTTTGGAAGCTCAATTGTTAGCATATCCAGTCAAAACCTGAAGTGCAATTACTTTGAAATACACAATGTACTCCATGATAGCTAAAAAAAGGCAGCCTTTTTTGGTTGATGTCAGAGTGAACTTAGTGACTATGAAAAGATGAGCTTAAACGCTTAATAAGGTTTATTAATTATACATGCCATTTCTTTACCAAGATTTAAATCCACTAGAGAGAAGTGACCGTCCCAGAATAAAATGAAGTAATTACTTGGTAAGTAATATTAGAAATTCTCCCATTCAACAGGTACAATCAAGAGCATATGCCTCATGCAAGTTATATTTAATTTTCTAATCTCAGTTTACACTGCCAATAAGAAAAAAGATATATACTTCTTACCAAACTACTAGGTTTTAGTTATTTTCTACATCTGCTTACAAGAGCAGGTTTCTACGCCACCCTACATAAAGCATAACCTGGCATAAATGGGGGAATTTGATTTACACAAAAGCATCAACATAAACTAAATGCCATTAAAAATATGCCTCTATTTTTTTCCTCAAATGTGTTTTTCATTCAATCAGTTTTATTCTTTATAAAAATACAAAAGAAACTCATTTTTCCTAGACTGATGGAAATTACAACACTTTATTGCAATTTCTCTAGCTAGAAGAGGCATTTCTTCCTTTTTCTTAAAACATGTCTTAATATACACACACAAAAATCTCTGATCTATAGGAACTGGAGGCTGCAAAGCTGCTTTTTCTTGGGAACGCTATATCCAGTGCCAGTTTCACCCATTACATCACACTACAAAATGCAGACCTAATGAAAGTTTGTATACAGAAAATACATGATACCTAACTCTCACATTACCCTACTATATATACACACAATCATTTATATTTTACACTGTCTCTTTTCATCTTCTGATATTAGTGACTTTAATCTTCTGCAAGATTACTATACAAATTACTACACTTGTAGGTCCATTTTCAAGGAAATAAAACCCTTGTAATATTTTTTGAAATGAACACCAATATACTGGTTATAATTACACATTCTGTCATTTCATTAACTGGCTACCTAAAGTTAAGATGTAAACAAACTATTCAGTCTTAATAGTGTTCTTCTATTAATTTCTTCTTTGGGGAAATTTTGGTGGGATATAAGTAATGAAGGGAAAGGGAGAGGAGCTGAATAAGAACTTAAAAGGTAAGAGAAAAAGGTTACTTACCTATAACTGTAGTTTTGATTTGCTCCGGCAGATTCACACTCTTGGGATGTGTGTCTCTGCTGCTATGGGGTTGGAACGAACTAAAAAAAAAAAAGGGCCCACAGCAGGCATCCAAATGCCCCCTAACCGATCCAATTATTGGAAATAAAGTTATTACAGTTCACTTCTTCCTAATTCAAAGAATCCACAATAAGATTCCAAAGAAGTGGGTAAAATGGATCCTTAGAGGTGAAATATATAGGGAAAAAACACAGATACGAGTAGGTTTGTCTTATTAAAAAATGCTTCTAACGCTTGTAACTTTAAAAAAGTATTGAACTCCCAATAAAATGATTAGTGATTAATGATTCATTACCCTTCTTATAATCTCCAGAAAACAAGTAAAAGTAGAACTCCTTAAACTGTTAAGACAGCTGTATCACAAAAGTGTCTTTGAAATAGCCTAAAATCTAAAAAACTAGCGCAATTTGAGAAAGAGTCTCTGAAAAAAGGTGAGTTGTTTATTTTTTTTTCAAGGAATTTTCAAGGTTATCTTCCCCTTTCCCCTGCTTAGAAGACTCAGAGCTCCTTTTAACATTAATATCTTAAATATTTTTGGTTCAAAGTATTTGGAGTTTTTAGAAAAGCATGAAAGACCTTGTGGTATAAAACTTGAACCTGAAAATTAGTTCAGTAGTAGGTCTAAACCTTGAAGAACAAGAAGAACTTACTGTAATGTTCTAGGAAGGGTTTAGACTGCAAGTGACTGATGAGCTTTGAACTACTTGACTATACACAAAAATAACCAACTTGTATCTGAACACCGGCAAAGCTCAAGTTAATGCAAAGAACTGACGTTACTAGAATGAAATTTCTCCCTCAATATCACCCTCCACCGAACCAAGACAAAAAGAAGATTCCTGAGAAGAACAGAAATTTGTGGGACGTAATTTTCTAAAACTCAATAGGATTTCACATACTTTATTGGAGTACTGAGCTTCAGAACGTGAATAAAGCACAACTGCAGTTAAGTGAACAAACTGTGTTCAGAATATAGACCTCTACTTGTTTCAAAAGTATTCAACACCAACAAGTAGTACAGGAAATGTGACTGTTGATGGTGATTAGAAGAGAAGAAAGTGCACATGAAACTTCATTACCTTTCTAAAGAAATTGTATCATTAAAATATTACAATGCACCTAAGCGGAGGATGGTTCACTTGCTGTCGATAGTTGTGGAAAAAGATAATCCCTTTCTGTATTAGCCCTTCCAAATCACTTTTTTTCTAACTCAGATAACCTGAATCTTAATAAATAATAGCTGGATCTATCTGCAATACTACATATCCTTTCAAAAGAGAAGATATGATCCAAATGATTGAGGATATTGTGAGGGGGGCAATGGGAAGAGAAGACCTGAGGTATGTCACATTTCATGAACTTATTTATTTGTCTGAGTCTACTAAACATAACACACATATTAGAATGTAACTTCTTGTGCCATGTGACTTGATCTTCAAGATCTCAAACGATTCCTTTCATTAGGCATTTTGGGCTTTTTGAACATGGGGAGCTTTACGCTGCATGGGGCCTGCAAGAAACAGATGGAGTTCATCCATCCCCAAGTGGGAAAAGAATCCTTGCATATGAGCTGGCTGGGCTCATTGAGAGGGCTTTAAACTAGGTCCGAAGGGGGAAGGGGATAAAACAGGACCTGCCAAAGTTGAGCAAAAGGGTGGCAGGCCATTGTTTGGAATGAAGTCACTAGCCTGGCTCAAGTGCATCTACACTAATGCACATAGCATGGGCAACGAACAGGAGGAGCTGGAAGCCATTGTGAAGCACGACTGCTATGACGTAGTTGCCATTACGGAAACATGGTGGGATGACTCTCATGAGTGGAGTTCTGCAATAGATGGCTATAAGCTCTATAAGTGGAACAGGCAAGACAGAAAGGGTGGTGGGGTGGCTCTCTATGTTAGAGAGTGTTTTGAATGCATGGAAGTTAACAAGTGTGAGGGACCAGTCGGATGTTTATGGGTAAAGTTGAAGAAGACCAACGAGGTGGATGTCCTGCTGGGGGTCTGTTATAGACCACCCAGCCAGGATGAAGAGGTTGATGAATTATTCTATAGACAACCGGCAGAAGCCTCAAAGTCGCAAGACCTTGTTCTTGTGGGAGATCTCAACTTGCCAGACATCTGCTGGAAATATAACACAGCAGACAGGAAACAGTCCAGGAGGTTCCTGGACTGTGTGGAAGATAACTTCCTGACTCAGCTGGTAAGTGAGCCCACCAGGGGAGGTGCCTTGCTCAACTTGTTGCTCACAAACAGAGAGGGACTGGTGGGTGATGTGGTGGTTGGAGGCCGTCTTGGGCTTAGCAACCATGAAATGATAGAGTTCTCAATTCTTGCCCAAGTAAGGAGGGGGAGCAGCAAGGCTATTACCATGGACTTCCCAAGGGCAGACTTCAACCTGCTTAGAGCACTGGTTAAGAAAGTCCCTTGGAGTACAGTCCTAGAGGGCAAAGGGGTCCAGGAAGGCAGGACTTTTTTCCAAAAGGAGCTCTTAAAGGCCCAGGAGCAGGCTGTCCCCATGTGTCGTAAGATGAACCAGCGGGGAAAACGACCGGCCTGGCTAAATAGGGAGCTTCTGGTGGAACTTCGGAGAAAGAGGAGAGTCTACCACCTTTGGAAGAAGGGGCAGGCTACTCAAGAAGAGTATAGGGATTTAGGTAGGTTATGTAGAAAGAACATCAGGAAGGTAAAAGCTCAGCTAGAACTCAGCTTGGCCACTGCTGCAAGAGACAACAAAAAGAGTTTTTACAAATATATTAACAACAAGAAAAGAACCAGGGAGAATCTCCATCCTTTACTGGATGCAAGGGGGAACATCATTACCAAGGATGAGGAAAAGGCTGAGGTGCTAAATGCCTTCTTTGCCTCAGTCTTTTAATAGTCAGTCTGGTTATCCTCATGGTATACAATCCCCTGAACTGGAAGATAGGATGGAGACCAGAATAATCCTCTCATAATCCAGGAAGTGGTAATTAATGACCTTCTAAGCCAACTGGAAACCCACAAGTCTATGGGGCCAGATGGGATCCACTCGAGAGTGCTGCAGGAGCTGGCAGAGGAACTTGCCAAGCCTCTCTCCATCATTTATCAGCAATCCTGGTCAACTGGGGAGGTCCCGGATGACTGGAGACTTGCCAATGTGACACCCATCTATAAGAAGGGCAGGAAGAATGATCCAGGGAACTACAGGCCTGTCAGCCTGACCTCGGTCCCAGGAAAGGTTATGGAACAGCTCATCTTGAGGGTGATCACACGACAAGTGCAGAACAATGGGTGGATCAGGCCCAGCCAACATGGGTTAAGGAAGGGCAAGTCCTGTTTAACCAACCTGATCTCCTTCTATGATCAGCTGACACGCCTAGTGGATAAGGGAAAAGCGGTGGATGTTGTCTACCTGGACTTCAGTAAGGCATTTGACACCGTTTCCCACAGCATCCTGCTGGAGAAGCTGGCAGCTCATGGCATAGACAGGAGGACTCTTTGCTGGGTTAGAAACTGGCTGGATGGCCGAGCCCAGAGGGTGGTGGTGAACGGTGTAAAATCCAGTTGGCGACCGGTCACAAGCGGTGTCCCTCAGGGCTCAGTTTTGGGACCTGTCTTGTTTAATATCTTCATCAATGACCTGGACGAGGGAATTGAATGCACCCTCAGTAAATTCGCAGATGACACAAAATTAAGCACAAGTGTTGATCTGCTTGAGGGTAGGAAGGCTCTGCAGCGGGATCTGGACAGGCTGGAGCGATGGGCTGAGGTCAATTGTATGAGGTTTAACAAAGCCAAGTGCCGGGTCCTGCACTTTGGTCACAACAACCCCCAGCAACGCTACAGACTTGGGGAGGAGTGTCTGGAAAGCTGCCTGGTGGAAAAGGACCTGAGGGTGCTGGCGGACAGCCGGCTGAACATGAGCCAGCAGTGTGCCCAGGTGGCCAAGAAGGCCAATGGCATCCTGGCCTGTATCAGAAACGGTGTGACCAGCAGGAGTAGGGAGGTGATTGTGCCCCTGTACTCGGCACTCGTGAGACCACACCTTGAGTCCTGTGTCCAGTTCTGGGCACCACAGTACAAGAAGGACATTGAGGTGCTGGAGCGGGTACAGAGAAGGGCCATGAAGCTGGTGAAAGGGCTGGAGAGCATGCCCTAGGAAGAGTGGCTGAGGGAACTGGGCTTGTTCAGTCTAGAGAAGAGGAGACTGAGAGGAGACCAAATTGCCCTCTACAACCACCTAAAAGGAGGTTGTAGCGAGGCTGGTGTTGGTCTCTTCTCTCAAATTAATAATGATAGGACGAGGGGAAATGGCCTCCAGTTGCATCAGGGGAGGTTTAGATTAGATATTATAAAGAAATTCTTCACTGAGAGGGTAGTTAGGCACTGGAATAGACTGCCCAGGGAGGTGGTGGAGTCACCATCCCTGGAGGTGTTTAAAGAACGAACAGATGTGGCACTTCAGGATATGGTGTAGTGGTCAGACAGATGCTAGGAGAAAGGTTGGACTTGATGACCCTGGAGGTCCTTTCCAACCATAATGATTCTGTGATTCTGTGGTAACCAATACAAATTACTTGCAAGACTTCCTGCTGGAAAAAGTAGGAAGAGGAGATGGACTCTTGTCCTTCCACACAGAGGACAAGTACAAACCCAAGTTTTTCAAACTTCACATTTCTCTATCATGATCAAAAGACCATATAATCCACAATCCAAACAGATCAAAAGGATAGGATTATAAAAACAGAGCTCTGAAAAGCACTCAGATATGAGGTAAAAGGTCTTTGTTATAAAAGACACCCCTTATGCATATCTGACATACAACAGGTCAAATCTGCCAGATTTTGCATTAGTGATTTTTGCATTAGGAATTCCTTTTTCAGAAAGTAAAAGCATGACAGTCACCTTCCAGAAAGATATGTGACTTTTCCAAGGAAAAGGCACTTCTGCAACATCCTGTGGTAGTTCCACCTCTGAAACAGACAGCACCTCCCACTTTGAAAGACTTTGTTTTGGTGGAATCTAAGTATTTTAACAGTTTTATTAGAATTAATGATTCATTACAGAAAGTAGTATAATTACCCAAGGGCCCCAATCCCCATTTCCCACCTGTTTCATACATTATAAAAGGCCGTCAGCATTAAAAAAAAAAACAACTTGCCAAGGCAAGTGTAGCAGTTGTAAATTTTGCAGAAAGAATGCCCCCTGCCCCCCAGTCTGTGTCTTCTCTGGAATAAATAGTTCCACCACACTGCTGGTTCCGAGCCTCAGAAAGAACATGGCATATCCAGCCAAAGCTCTACTGTTAAAAAGACAGCATCTGAAAACTTCTGATAAAGCATAGTACTATAGAGATTTCACGTCTAAAGAACAAGTTCAGAAGGGATCACTAATCTGTGAAAATTTGCGAGTACGTTTCTGGTCAAAGCAACTCACAGAAGACAACATGTGCCTGCATAGAAAGTGTAGTGTGACTGTAATATGTATTCCTATGCCTCGATTACAAAAGCAGCAAAGATGCTTTCACTCAGATTTTAGCTCATGTGCTAGCATCTTGAGTAAGTTCTCTAGAGAGATGCTTCCCATTGTAAAGCATCAGCTAGCACTATGCCTTCCTATTCTGATTAGAACAAGTACTTGCTACAGTCACACTATTTGCTTGATGTAATGTGAGCTAAAGTTACAGTCTATGTACTAAAATGCACAAAAGCCAGGCTTCTGCATAAATACAGTAAGCAGCTTCGTAAAAACAAATGACATACTTAGGAGTTACTCGATATATTTCTAACAGATATATTCCCATAGGAGCAATAGAGGAAGTTTCCTCCTGTAGTCACAACAAAACGCACAGTTATAACTAGGACAATCCCAGAGTGTATCAACTTGAAGACATAGTACAAATTTATGAGCAATGGCAAAAGCATCACCAAAATTAAGAACCACATTTCTCCAAGGTAACAGCTTCTCAGTATATCTGTCACAAGACTGCTAAAAATCCTTCTACTCAATAGTCTTCGTTCATGCCTGAAACAGCAGCAGCCAAAGTGGAAAGAGCTGCTGACTAGCATAGGGGCAACTTACCACCACTGAAAAAACAGTGATCAGTTGTCCCAATATAAGGCAGCAACTCTTGCCCCTGATCGATAGCAACTGTAGGAACTCAGGAAGAACTTAGACCTGCCAGAGGATGCAGGTAGAAGGGAGGCATGAGGTTGGAATCTGTATTTGGGAAGACAGTTACCAAGCTGAGATGAAGGGGAGAGATTACATTCCATAAAAATCACTGCTTTCCCCAAAAGAAACAAATCAATTTGCCCGTGGCTATGTACTTATGATAAACGAACTTTACAACTATGCTCAACATCTCCTGAAAGCCAGGAGCTCTAAGTGTGTGATGGCTGCTGTGCACCATCAAAAATATAGTGCATTCTTCAAAATGCTTCTCAGCTAAAATGTGCTGGAGATTCTACTTCAAGTGTGATGATGTAAAAGTAGCTTTTGAAGTATTAGGAGACAAATCACAAGCTCTCCATCAAAAAATCTAAAATTAGTAGAAGAGATTTTAGCAAAGCAACAAATATCGCATTTCATGAAATTACAATTATATACAGTAGAGATCACTTTTGAGGTGAGCACACATTCTATCCATATATTCAGAAACACATTTCCTAAAAATACTTGATTTAGTTACCAAATAAGAAATACCTAAGAAGTTAAACCTGTTAGTAATGGCAACAACCAGATTTACGAACACAAGACATAAACTCTCTCTCTCTCTCTCTCTCTTTCTTCTCCTCTTCCTCCTCTCTCCCCCTGCCCCCAACTCTGGCATCTTTAAAAACAGAAAAAAAGTCTTTGGATAGGTAGAAAATTTGTGCTCTCTCTGCTGCTTAAAAACCCAAACTGTATGCAAATTCAGTTGGTGCATGAAAGTATGTCTAAAAATGACTGTTTTTCACCTATGAACTTCCATAATCAGAATTTGAGCCATTTTCCACATTGCAAGATTTTTCTAAGGAGTATCTAATAAAATCGCATTGTACTTTAAAAGAGTTTTTGCTCAGAAGTACAGTGCAGAAGAAGCTTCTGAAAAATACTTGTGTTAACCAATCACTATCTAGTTTATAAAATATGTATCTTCAAGATGCTTTGCATATACTTTTGAGATTTCTGAAGCCTAAGATCTTTATACCAGTTAATAACAGAAAGCAAAATAAAAGAATCTTGGAGAGGATAGATTCAGTGAAATCAGTTATGAGAACTAGTATAGCTACTGAAGTGAATGGAAAACATTTCAGAGGCTCATCTGGTTCTGTGCTAGAGACCACATAGATATATATGGTAGTTCTCTACAGCTTGTAATGCCTACATAATAATGAATATCCAGTTGAACAAACATTGCAGACAACACAGTGGTATATATTACCCAACCAATACACTGCCTTCAGAAGAAAAGATGTGACTTCAATCTAAAACCTCCTTCATGTTAGGTTCAAATGGGGATATGAATAGAAATGGGATAAAAGTTTTCCTGTATTTTCTTGAATTAGGCAACATGGGTAGTTAGTTAATAATTCAGCTACCAAAACTTGAAGAAATTTTGACTTATTGCTGGAATTTTAGAAACCATAAACAACATAAATTGTACTTCATTCAGTCTCATGGTTTAAAGTAAGAGTAGCTTAAAAGGAATTTTGAAACATAGGAATTTCACTTTTCATCCATTAAGACCCCAAATAAAGAATACCAGATATTAAAAATATGCACATATGAAAGATTACAGTTCATTGTTGGAGGGGAATGGAGATGAATGTCGCAGAAGAACCTACACTGAGCAAACAGAATTGAACTATGTGACAATGACAAGAAGTTTTTATATATATATATATATGGGGTTTATATGCATATATATATATTTATATAATATATATAGTGTATACACGCACACAATCCTTTTACCTTTATCTTGCACTTCTTTTGAAAATCGCTCCCTTTCAATAGCTGATTCACGTTCTATCCGCTCAATTTCAGCCAATGCATCCAATTCTACTTCATCATATGACGTTATAGTTCCTTGTTGCGAAACCTGGTGCTGTGTCTGTACCACAGGAGTTTGAGGTTGTTTTGCAGCAACTGAAGTGTTCTGTTGTAAAACAGGCACTTGTTGTGCCTGAAGGAAAGCTGTCTGTTCGTGCTGCGGCAAACACTGAGCAGCATTTAGTGGGCGGTTAACATCCTGTGGAGTAACGGGTGTTTTAGAAGTCTGTCCTGGGTACTGCACATTAAAAGGAATATCACCCTCTGACACACTGCTGTTTTCCAAACCAGAAAGCATATCATCCTGCTGGTCCATATCCGAAGATCTGACACGAGAGAGTCTTAATGTAAGCTTAGTAGAGTCCTTGGAAGGAGAACTAATGATATCATACATTGCAGCTTTTTCAGTCTGGTCTTTTTCATCCTTGCCTAACTTCATTTTCTTTTGTTTCTTTTGCTTTCTTTCTGGAGAATCTAACAATATGTCTGGGGGAACATCTCTAGGTGATGAATAAGGTGGAGGTTGAGATTGTTGGATTAAAGGTTGTCTTGATCCTAGAATAATAATTCAGAAAAACTGAACAGTTATGTTGTTTCATGTTTATATAAAAACACACTAAATATAGCCTAAATAATTTTAATGTGTATTTCTACATATAACTGTGTTCACAAAAGGTCTAAATAAGATTGGTAGGAAGCACATCATTCCTAGATCAAGATGTAATCCAGACAGTTGCAGTGTATTTCCTAGGAATTTTAACAGTCCACTGCAGGTAGAGAAGGGATCATTTCAGAGAAGATGGAACAAAAAAACCCACCACCAAAAAAGAATAAATAAAAATGGTACCTGCAGGTTCAGAGTATCAACTATTAGAAAATGGTCAATGAAAGCAAGTTGACTACAGAAAAGGGAAAGATCAAAAAGATTCTTAACAAGGTCCAGTGATGAGACTTAATGATCAGTACATAGGCATTAGCCATTTCAGTAACATACTTTTAATTAAAAAAAAAATAAAAAATCAAAACATACACAACCTCCTTAACTTTGATTCTGACAGTTATTTTTCAACTTTTTTCTTCTTTCATTTTAAATTTATTTTAGGTAAACTCATTCCAACCTCCCCCACTCATTAATATCTAGAAAACACTAACTGTCTTAAAGGCATTTTCCTCCTTTTCCCAGTCTTATCTCCCCTTTAAAAAAACAAACAAACAAACCATAAATTTTTACTTCTACATGCACTCTTTGCAGGGTTTGAGTGTATATGGAGAAATTTTTAAAAGAGGACATTTTTAATTAAAAATACTCTCCAATTAATCACATTTAATTTTTTTGTTCCTCAGATTAAACCAGCTCCCCATTAACTGTTAGCCCAGAAAAAAAGCTTTGAAAAACAGAGGAGAGTTTCAGCCTGTCCCAATTATAACTTTGAGCTATAATTTTTGGCTTAAAATGGAACACTGGTGTGTGGGGGGAAAAAAAAATAAATATAAAAAGCCTATTGGTTGGACCAATAGGGCCAACCTCCTCTTGTTAAAGCAAACATTTATCAGATTCCATTCACCAGCTGGCAAATGCTGATCTTCAGAAAGCAGTGACTGAGATTATTATTAGTCTTTCTGGTTCAGGTCATCACAGGTCAGTATTTCTAACAGCAATTAAAAACTAATTGGAATACAGAGCCATATGTGCTTCATTCAAGAAACAAAGGTAAAGAAGAAAGCAGCTTTATTCTGCAGCTTAACTTGCTACCAGGTTATTTCAAGAAATATTAAGAGTCATTAAGCAATGTACTGACCTGCAGATGAAAAAATAAATAGCTACCGCTAGCAAAGCTTCAATTCACATTAAAGGTATACCTTTACTGATGACTTCTTTGCACAAACTGCTGTACTTATTTTCTCTCCCTAATACATTCCATGGCAAGTCCTGTAACTTTTTTATGTAGAGAGCAGGTATGAAATGGGTTTATTTTACCCCTTCTTGACTATCAGCCACAACTCCATATTCTGCCAGTGACATCCACAATTTTAGGAAGCCCTGTTTTGACTCATCCTGATTCTCAATATCTTTTCACTACTCCACTTGCCCTCTTCAAGTTAGGTACCATACTCAACCATTAGTACTGAAGTCCTGGCTACACCCTAGGAAGATCTCTGACTTGCTCTTCACCACAGATTATTATTCTTGTGATGCTCCCCATTCCAATTACTGTCTCTTTTGGTTATTTTTTAAGATTGTACTAGTGTAATGTCCAGCAGAAATCATTAGCTACCAATTTATTTTATGTTAATGACTACCACTCAGGAAATACAAGCTGCTTTTTTATTTCTATGAATATCAGAGGCAGCTCAAAACTTTTTACAGAGATCCTACTTACATCTTACTCTTGAATTGTCTCTTAAATGAATATTTCTGAAGTTGCAACAACGGAACATTTACTGTTTTGCACAGTTACACTTCAAATAGAGAACACAGATTTGATTCTTTATTGTCCTAAACTTCTAAATAAATACAATAAGATTGATCTGATTTGGTATTAATTTGGTATTTGTCATGCCAAAAAACAACATGGCAGAAAAAGATCATGGTTTTTTTTTATGTTTGGGTAGACTTGAGGAGGTCAGAAGGATTTCAGTGCATTCCATTTAACAAACTTATAATCCAGTAAATGAAGAAACAAAAGTAAAGGTTTCCCTCTCCTAGGCAGCACTACGAATAGGTATTTGAAAGCATCTTCCTCTTGAAGAGAATTCCTGAAAAGTGTTGATAGTAAGGCCTGTAAGCTGCATTTTAAGAGTATGTCTTCTGCCAATAACTTCATGTATTTCTGAGCTGTCTAATGATGGTTAAGCTTTGGGCAACCAGGAGGCTTAGAAGCTATGATGCCTATGTATTGAGGTGAAAAGAAATTGAAAAAGATGCAGCATTCCGGAACTATTTAACACAGACATTAGCAGTTTTGAACAGGTATCACACATTGAATATGTATCGCTTTCTCTTGGATGCTTGGACTTCAGATAAAACATTACCCATTACACAGAGAGAGTTATGCCTATTACTGTTGAAGTCAGTCTGGAGTATCTCCTATGGCAGGAGGCTTGAGCCATTTTATGTCTGAGAACAAAGCTCTTAGAGGACTTGTTGATAAAAGAAGAAATGTTTCTGTGCAAAGAATAACCAGACAGACAGTTATGATCTGTTGCTGAACCAGTTGACATTCCAAGGTTGAGAAAGTTTGTTCTACAAAATGCTGTCAATGTAGTAAATCATATGATGATTTTCAGAAATGATCTTTGGGAACGAATTTCAGAATATTCTTTTCTAAAAGAAAGTGTCGAGGTTTAGGGTCAGTCCGATAGACCTGCAACAGATGCTTTCTGTTAACCCCTCTTCTCCTCTCAAATAAAGGAAGAGAAAGAGGATAAGGGAGAGAGACTTAGGGATCTCTGTTGGCCCCTTCCCCTCCCAAATGGGAAAGGAAGGAAATGGGAGAGAGACTTTGGATTAGAAAACTAAAACAGCTTTAATGAAGATAATACTACTAAAATGGAAAATATACAAATATATACAAAACCAGTATCGAACCCAACCTCCTGCTGATGGCAATTATGTCACCATCACCACTGATGCTGTGGAGCAGGCACTGGCAAAGTCCCAGACTGGGGCCAGCAGCAGACAGGAACCAGATTCAGGAGCTGGGTTCAGGAACACACAAACCAGGACCAATGGCAGAACGGATGGAGTTCTTCTTGGATGCCAGCCCTTGATGAGAAGGGTATGAAGAAGGGCGAAGAAGGGCCAAGAAGGCAGAAGGCCAAAGTGAAGGGTCGAGACCCTCATGATCACTCAGCTTTATACTGAATATGACATATATGGGATGGAATCCCTTGTTGGTCAGTTTAGGGTCACTTGTCCTGTCCACTCCTCCCCACAGGTGCAGCCTTTCGCTTTCTGCACCCCCCGATATGGTACACAAGATTTATCAGTGACCTTGGTCTGCACACCAATCCTTGTTCGATATAAACATCGAACGTTATCACTGTGAGAAGCAGACACTGCAAAAATCTGCCACTGACTTCAGAAAGTGCAGTTACTCAGCAGTGACTGAGCTGAAAAGTAAAATCACTGAACAGAATTGGTTTGGCTCTAACTCAGACCAGGACAAACAGAGAAATATGTAGGTAACTTTTGAGTCTAAATCTAGGGCTATGCAAGAAACAAAATCTGACTTTCTATAGTTGATCTTTCACGGTATCAGTAAAAGAACTTTGTGCAATCCTTTTTCATATAGCAGGAATATGTAAAACTTGTGAAATAGAAAGAGATTCTCTACTGATTTGGGAAGGTCACTGAATCATTACTGAACATCTTTCAATACTGGCGGTCAACCAGATAGCATCAAAGGTAGCTGAGAAGCAGGTAACATCAACAGCAAATAAAGCCTCTATGGAGGACAAACACATCTATCAAAAATACCTTCATAGTCTTTCAGTAACAGTCATCCTGATCACACATGATAATCCTGGGACTGTTCTCTATATTAGTTTTTCCTACTGATTCCTCATGGTACATGGCACTGAGTACAGAATAAGTCTTGTCAACTGCTGTAGCAATTTGTAAGCCCCTTTTTCCTGTGGCTCTTAACTGATTTCTTATCAAATCCTTCATAATGCAAGTAACTCTAAAATGCATTGCATTAACAGTGACATAGCCATCTTAAAAATGTAAACTTTTAGTATTAGTAGCATCAGTAACTTGGGTAATAAAAAAGTAAGCTTCTGCCCAGGAAACTGCACACATCACTGACATCTCCATCTTATGGTTATTGTCTGCATACTTTCTAATCACACCACAGTACTCACACCTTATTTAAGCATTCATGATACTTTCTCTGATCTTCTCTAAACCTCTTCAGAGAAAGGACCACTTGTCTTTCAAAGCCAATGTATTGAAGTCACACCACTGATCATGTTCTTCCTTGTGATCCATATGGTTAAAAAAAAAAACTATTAAGGTTAACAGAAACTTAGGATTCACATCACTTACAGAATTTTAAAGAATTACTAGCTTTCCTCTAGTTGCAAAACAACTTCCAAAGGGTCACTCAAACCAAGATCTTAATATTCCTTTAACTCTATTGCAGGTAAAGGTTCCCAGATGTTGACAGAAAGACTTCCACTCACCCTATATTCTCTTTTGCCAGAAGTATCTTCCCTATGCATGAAAGCTATGAAGAACTGCTAGTGTACAAATGAAGTATAACATCTAATACCTAGTTCATAGCACATTGGAAAGAAACTTCAGGAGCATTCATTTGCTAAGCCTTTTTTAAAACCACAGCAAAGTGATCCTCATGACTCCAGGAACACTACTTAAGTGGCTACCAAATCATTGTACAAATGTGGACACTGTATTCCAGACTTTTTACTGGAAAAGTCTTTGGAAGGAGAGACTTTAAAGAATGCATGTTTGCTACATGTGGATTATTAGACTTTACATTTGAGTAATTATACTCTAAATAAGTTCCTAATGGCAGAAGCTGGAGAAGCGAGAAATGAACCACAGCATCCACACCACATTTCTACTGATGTTTGTCTGTTGGAAAAACTACAAACCTAGTGATGACAGAACCTGAGAAACTCACTACTGCCAAAAGATTTTCAGAGAGTACAGTTACTATCTGTAAATAAGAGAGTCTCATTTTTTAGTATGATTTTGTTTACCACTTGCACATAAATTGAATGTTTTCAGGAAAATGGGGTCATATAAATTTACCCTGGAACTCTGGCTAAGCAAATCTCAGAATTGGCAATGATCATCCTGAAAATTTGTGCTTCCAGCAGACCCAAAAGCAAAAACCAGTCCCTTCAAAGGATGGTGAAGACTGCCCTGAGTCATATGCATAGTCTGCATGATTTAAGCACATGCTAGAACAATTTCTCTTTAAGGACTGATATAATAATTAAAAGGTAGTGTTCCAAAGTGAATTTGTTAAGAATGAACATTATCAAATGAAAATATTTTTATTCCACAAAGCACTAAGTCTTGTGGATTAGAGAATTGAGTGCCACATCTGGAGGATGTTATCATGGCTTTCTATACAATTTCTTGTAACAATTTCACTAACGAGCTGATGATATATGAAGACATATGTATGCTATAGATAAAAATACTGTAAGATGGCAGTATACTCTAGTGCAGAATTGTGTTCTACCAACTGTGAAATACCAATTGTTCTTGGTAAAAATAGATGAAGGGAGTACAGATGAATGAGCGCAACTTTCTAGAGCACTGTGTTAATTGTTTAAAATATTTGTCATTAATAACTTCTCATGTAATAAAATTAGAGTATTTTATTAATCTAAAGATCATAACAGCTTTTGGTATTCCGTCTTTGAGAAAGACCCACAATGGCTTTTAGAAACAGAATTAAAACTTAGTGTTTTCTTTACTAATTTGAATAACGTTTTAAAACAAAAGAAATTCAGTAAGAAGAGGCATAAACATACTATTCATCTGAAAAAGAGCAATTGTTAACAACGTAAGAGCGAGATTGACAACCTCTACAGAAAGAAAGCAGTATGTTTAAAAGAACTTGCAATATGAATCTAAGGTATCAGCAAAGAGCAGCTATACTCATATACAACAGTAGTATCATACAAAGTAATCTATGGCACTTTTCTGACTACTCATCCTTCTAAATCTTCAGAGGTGTGTCTATGACTTTGGACAGTACAACATCAAGAAAAATACAGACCAATTAGAATTCAAATAAAAGCATCAAAGACAATCAGAAGCTCAGAAATTAAGACTTCTGTCAAGATGATAGAAACAAACCATGCTGTTCAGTCTGCAGAAGATTAGATTAGTTCATGACAAGATAACATTCTTTGATATGTAAATGGAAGGTATAAAAAAAGGATGGAAATTGTTTTTCCCTGCCCATTAAAAGAAGTCAAGAAGTGCCATGACTAACTGCAACAAAAATGATTCAGGTTTCTCCTCAAGAGAAATGCTTTCTAGCTCTACGAATCTGAGCAAGTTGTACGTCAAGAGTAAGGAAACTCCATTACTGACATTTCAACAAAAAAAACAGATGCAAGTTATTGGGAGTGATATTGTTACAGCTCATCCAACATGATGGGAAGCCCCCAAGTCCTTTCCTGCTGCGTTTTCTAAAATCACAGAATCTTCCTCTGGAAATTTTCCCAAGTTTTGTACTAAAGAAATTATTACCTATTTTTATTAACAGGCAACATAGTCATTCATTTTCAAAGAGCATAACTTAATTTAAACTTCAAAGGAGAGCATATGAGAAAGACAAAGAAGAACATACACTTGGAAGAGTTAAAGGGGCATATTGTATTCACTTTCCACATACTCTTTCAATAGTTCTGAGTCCTACCACTTTCTCAGAACTTCAAAAAAATCAGCCTTGGTTGTTCTAGCTTAAAACTGCTGTATTCAGAAGCTCCCTTGCATAAAAAATTATGACAGAGGAAATAAACAAGAATGAATGCATATTTTGGCCCTGCCAGGAAAAAAACTTTGAGTAAATTTTCCCCACCTTTCTTCTGAAGGAGAGAGGGTGAGATGGCACTTTTTCTCAACAAGCACCTTTGCGTGCACTGAAGTCTGTACTACAGATTTGAGAAGCTTCCTAATTCTTCTTGCCACCCACTATATATTCAGAAATCAAGTGTAGAGGAATCTTTCTGCAGAAGTCCTATAAATTCCTAAGAAAATAAAAGTAACCTTTCCAAATTATTCAGAAAATAATGAAATACCTATTGAGAATTTCTGGAGAGAATACAACCTATTTCTGGGAAAGAGTGAAAAATTATATACTATTATAAGGGTTGTTGCTAGTCCTTACAGATGTTTTCCCAGGAGTTTAGGAAACTGTATGGAAACAGGACTGTAAATGATACGAACCCTTCCCTTTCAAAGTAATGAACTAAAAACATTGCGGTAGGCTTTCCTTTATACAGTATACAGTTCTTTAGAAGCTGTT
Organism: Eurystomus glaucurus suahelicus; assembly: GCA_032159205.1. NCBI lineage: Eukaryota > Metazoa > Chordata > Aves > Coraciiformes > Coraciidae > Eurystomus > Eurystomus glaucurus. The sequence goes on along the minus strand of JAVFHW010078187.1, from coordinate 87,548 downwards.
TTTTCAAAAAAAGCAAATTCTGAGGTTCCATAGCAGTGGGAAAGTAGAACAAATGGATAAGGGATTCTGATGAGTAATCAGTCTTGAGCAATGGAACCCACAGAATATTTTATTAAATCAACAAAAGGAAAATACTCCATGTTAATTCTTCATAATTAATTTCTAGAAATGAATGTTTTAAGAAAATAGATGTAGTAACAGATGACAGCATGAAAGCAGAGCCATTATTCTGCTTGTATAGTTAAAAATTAAAAAATTACATAAAAAAGATCAGATAACAACCAGCCTAGAACTTCTAGATAAAACTGCAGCTGCTCTACTACCTTTACTGGAGCATAAGTGAAGCAAAGACTTCTGTAACAGATAAATTTTACTCCACTGAGTAAGTGAATACCCAACCAAAATAATAAATATAACCTCTGCCATCTCTCAAATAATTGCCCAAGTTGCAAAAACGTATTCTTCATTTAGCTTTTGTCAATCAGACAGACATCTATATTCCGTCTTGAAGTTATTCCAGACTGTGTAATCACATTCTCCAAGCCTCCAGAAGTCCTTGCTACTTCCATGTCAGAAGTACAGGAATGCAGTCTATACTTGTGCTTTCAGTAATTGCCTCAAGTTTCTATGTTACTGTAGCAGGTCTGGCTGAGCTGGTTTTCCACATAGCAGCCCTCATGGTGCAAGGTTTTATGCTGGGAGCTAGAAGGGTGTTGATAACACACCCGTGTTGTGACTACTGCTGAGCAGGGCTCACACAGCACCAAGGATCTTCCCAACATTCCCCCCCCCAGTGGGATGGAGTGGGCAAGATCTTGGGAGGGGACACAACCAGGACAGCTGACCTGAACTGACCAAAGGGATATTCCACACCATATGACGTCAGCTCAGCTATAAAGCTGAGGGGGGGGGGGGGGGGG
>JAVFHW010078187.1:60501-86528 GCA_032159205.1 Eurystomus glaucurus suahelicus | reverse complement strand
GTCTTGGAGCCCTGCTTCCCAGGGAGTGGCCAAACATCGCCTACTGATGGGAAGTAGAGAATAAATCTTTGTTTTCCTTTGCTTCCGCGTGGATTTGCTTGGCTTTGCTTCTATTATTATTAAACTGCTTTTGTTTCTCTTCTTATTTTCCTCCCCTTTTTTGCTCTGCTGAGGAGGGAGAAGGAAAAAAGGGGAGTGATAGAGCAGCTGGTGGGCACCTGGCACTCAGCCAGTGTTAACCCACCACAGTTACATAAGAAGGCTTAGATATTACAGCATCATTACTGAGATCTCTCTCCGGACTGATGATGTCTAGTGCTCTTTTTGTCCTCACAAATAAACGATATTTTTCTAATTTTCTCTATCAAAGTTTGCAACCTGTTAACCAAGCTTTCACAGGGCAATGAGAGTAGTAACAAAAGCTCAGCAGAGATAACTTGGTGTTTGCCCATCACTAGGACATTTATCAGCAGAACTTTCACTCCAATTCACAGGCCAAAGCCTCACTGCCAGGGATCCCACGTTCTAAATAACACTGTCATTATCCACATCTCTTCCATACATTTCCAAAATACATGATTAGACTAAGTGAGTGTCTGGCAAGATTCCCGCAGCATCATGAACTGGCTCTCTCAATTAAAGTTCATTAATCTTTTTTAAAAAAAAACAAATGATAGCATAATTAGTAAAGCTAACAAGGTAAATAAATCAAAAAGTTCCTCTTGCACCTTTTCAGCTCCTCTAAAGCTGAAATATTACAATCTGAACTGTACAATCAGATTGTTTTCAGAAATAATCTGAAAAGGTATCCCTTCAAAACAGGGTTCTGAGACAAGTCAATTGAAACAGAAGCAGCTTTAACCACAATTTAGCATAATCCAAATATTCTTCTGACTGAGTGGAATCATGTATCTGAGTGGAAGTAGCTTAGATTCAACAATGGTGTTAAATGCATAAGTCCAACAAAGGGAGAAAAACAACCACATTTAGTCTTCGCCATTTACACAAGTCTTACAGCAAGTCCTTTAGCACAAGACCTCCTGAAATACTGATAGTGCTGGCTTGCTATGCACGTACTTCTCACCTGCCACTTTGAGCTACTTTTCTTCTATTACTGTTTAAGACAGTATATGTTTACAGAAGACGAATCGCAGAGATCCTTTAGCTGTTACAGGCTGATAGGATAATTCAGTTAAGAAGAGACTTCAGGAGGTGTTTAGTCCACCCTCACATTTAAAGCAAGGTGAGCAAGGCCACATTATGCAGGGCTTATCCCAGCCTGATCTTGAAAACCTCCAAGGACAGAAAATGCACAGATTCTCTGGGCAACCTTTTACCATGTTCAACTGTTCTGATAGTGAAAAAGATTTCTGTCATCCTGACAATCTCCTCACAGGTACAGGAAGGCTGCTCTGAGGTCCACCCTTGCCAAAGAAGTGTCTTATTTGGGCTGCACAAGGACAATACTTTCACCTTGTCTGGAATTTTCCTTATCTCCTATTACTCTCTCTCGACCTAACTTGACCATCCAGAAAGACTTAATTTTGTTTCAGGGCTAAAGAGAAGAAAGCATTGTTGCATCTTTCTACTATTGCCGTGTAAAATAGCAAGAATATGCTGAAATCCCTACCTTGCCTAATCTCATGTATCTCAGTCATTGCTTCTTAGGGCTAACATTAAAAACAGCAGTATGCGTTTATGATTTTAGCATAAAGAGGTATTTTGTGCAGACTTTTTTGTTCCCGCTCAACTGACAGTTCACCCTATTCCTTCTCCACAGCTAAGGTTTTCAAGCTTCATTTATGCTGTATGTATTGAGTTCACTGAACTACTTCTAATTTCATGTTCTTAAAATTTCACAATTGCAACTAAGACAAATGTTGCATGTTAAAACACTTCTGAGCTGGTTAATAGTTCAATAGTCGTAATGCTGCCTTTAAACCATTTCTTACGTAGAACAACTGAAACCATTCTTAAAAGAATTTAATCCTCATATCGGAAGGGATTTTGAATCCTTCTGTCCTCCGTGAATTTGAGCTTTGTTTTGAAGGATGATTGGTCAATTTTCAGACCTTCAGAAATTTCTTCTAGATTAGGGATCAAAATAATTTTGTATCCAAAACATAATTATATACTCTCTAGTACTATTTGAATGCAGAAGTCAGGAGGAATAACTAAATACCACTTCAAACTCTCTCTTCTTTAAAATTGGGAAAAAATATATTGATACATATGACTGCTAGGCTACCTTTAAGGGTTCCATCACTTCCAGCTGGAGAGCAGACCGACTGTGGTGACCTCAAGGAAAAAGATGCCGCATTCCTTATTGAAGGATCGCCATCCTAAAATGACAATGATAAAAATTTAAATTTATGAATATTTGATAGAATAAAGACTAAAATTAGTACATATATTGATATAATGACTTGGACAAAAAAGCATAGAAGAAATATAAGAAAAAAAATTTACATATAAATATTTTTAATTTAGACTGCTATTAGACTACTAGATAAGCAATATTCCAAAGTACAATCAGCCCTAAGAACATGAGCACAAAAAGGTACATGTCTTGTAGCTAAATAAGCACTTTTGGTTGACACTAAGATTCCATTTAGAACTTTGTTGTTACAAGCACTCATAGTAAAGGGATGAAAAGCAGATACATGATGTCTATATAATACCAATTGAAAGAAATTAAGCATTTATTTAAAATAAACTCACTATTTTTTCACTTAACCCACCCTTAAAGCTTATCTAGAATGGCATCTTATTTTTTACAGTTACACATATTAACACTCTGTATTTATATCCTCCAGCACATATACATCAGGACTGAATAAAATCTCCAGCACTCTCAATGCAGCAGCTGAGACAGTATAATGTAAAATACAACTGGAGTGAATTTAGTTAGTTGTCCATCTCAATAGTTAGGAAACAATTCAATGATAATATGAAGCACTTGACAATATGACAAACAAGTTCCACTGTCTTCTCAGTTTTGCGCAGGACAATCTGCTTCAATGGAATTCATAACTTCTGACATACTTCTTTATAATATAATACAATACCAATTATAACATAATGATGCCCATGCTCTATCTTTAAGAATGTAAATGTGTCCTTTTTATGCCCTCACTATCTTAAATGTGAAACCCGCTTTCCAATTTAATGTTCTATGTGGGTTTTTAATCACTTTGACAGAGCCCTCTGCTGGTCAGAGTACACTCATTCATACAACGCCCTAACTAGCTATAGAACAGGATTTCTCATTTTTAGCACTTTTTTTGTACAACATGTGTGGGAATGCTCTGGGAAAGAACAAACTAACAACCCCTGTATCTATAAAGAGACAATTTCTATAATTATAAATAAATTGCAAAAAGTCTGTTCTTTTAAAGAGTAAGGCCATACAAACTAAGTGTCCAAAGAAGTTCTAAGGTTATTTAATCTGTATTCAAATTAAATTGCTTACTTCAGTAGATAACATTCTAACATGGCTTCTATTGAATTATCTGAATACGCACAGTTATTTCATATAATATTTTTTTAAACCTGAATTATCTATGTGATAAATACCTTTTACACTTTTGACTAATTTCAACCCAATTAACAGAACGTTACAAGGCCCAGCATATATGAAAAAAATCAGCAGACAGTAGTAAGTTAGAAAGCTAAATTGGCGTTTCAAGGAGAGAGAAGGGCACTGGTCTCTTACAGTGGCCAAACATCCCATTTCCCCATGTGCAGCCAGACTAGACCATGTACATATTACATCTTCTGAGGCATGGTTGATGCTGCTTAGCGAAAAGGAAAGAGCTTGAAATTTATGGCCTGAAGGTGCTTACAAGTCAGAGAGCGTAAGTCTGTAAGATTTCACCAGTTTCACCATCCACACACACTTAGAAAACAATTCTATCACCTTTTTTTTCTCCTTCCACAGGACCATGATTCTAAAACCTGCACTGCATTATTAATTACACTGATTTTTGCAACAGAGCTTGGAAACAGACTTGTTGCCTTATGTGAAGGCATGCCTTCATGGGTGAAGAAATCTAATATTCATATTCAACACAATCAATAGCTGTATCTTAAAGCTGTATATTGTTATTTTAAGTCAAAGTGAAATAATTTCCTGATGATTACTCATTTATCTACCACGCTGAAATTATGGAGCTGACTTTTTTAAAACCTGGCTTATCTTTGACTTGCAAGAAATTTCAGGAAATAAAAAAAAAAACAAAATACTGAAAAAAAAAAACCAACTTAGTAACTTTTTAGCATATATGTTTTATTACGATAGGAGAGGTCCTTTACCTATGACTGCCAAGGACGTAGGCGAAGGCGACTTTTTTTTATTAAATTAACAAACAGACTAACAAGGTAGATGACCTTTCAGGTACATATGCCATTCCTGTTGTAGCTGACAGCTTTTCAGAAGTGTTCATTTACAGTTTCCTAGTTCGGAGCTTCATCAAAAGGTGATATGTAAGCATAAACTTATACCCTAGGAACGCTTTATCAAAAATTATCCCTAAATTGAGTGTGTGTGTAGTGAACCTTCAAGGCTCACTAATTTTATTAATTCCACTCATTTCACTCATTAATTTCACTAATTCTACTAATTTTGTAGAATCATATATTGCAAGTACACTACCCTGTAACTATTCACATTTTTTAAAGCAATAAAATCCTAAAATGAAGAAGAAAATAAGATGAAGTTTTTCCATTTTATGATTTAATAATCCTTACTCACAACTATTTTCGCTAAAGATCACCCTGCTCTGAAAAGGCTGCAACATTACGATTAAGCTTACTATTCAAACATAGATGCAAAACTTAAAATAATACAAATTCTTCAAACTGTTTTCTGCACATTACCTACTAAAATCAGCTTTTAAAGCTACAGTCACAAATAAAATGAATTTAACACATATGCTCCATGAAGAAAATGCACAAAGTGCAAGTTTACAATGTTTAATAATTTCAATGCTTATTATTTTATCAATTAAATGAACCTATGAGGGTATGCTTTATGTTTTCATAATCTGTCTGTTTTGAAAGAGTTTCATTACTAAGTTTTCATTAACCAGGATATGACTGCATTGCTTGGATCACCACATTAGGGATGAATATTTTTAAATACTTTCTCTTTTAAAATTATGAAATAAATTATCCTACAACGAAAATATGAATGAAAAGTTTTCAAAAAATCCTGTCTTAACAAAACCAAGATTCTCTTGATAGTGTACCTTTAACACAGTTGGGGAATACATGTGCATTTAACACCCAGAACAGCTTCATATTTTGAAGAAGTTGCATTGCTGAAGTAGAGACTGAAAAAAACATCTGATGATGTGTATTATGATAGATTCCTTCATAATAGCACTCTCTTCTTTAAGATACTACCTCTTAGCTAATATTTTAATCATCATAATTCTTTCATTAAAAAAAAAAGAGATGCATAGAGGTAATAACTTTCTTGGGAGTTCTACTGTATTAATCTGGTAAGGGATTTAGGGAGCCTGGCATTAATAGCGCACCTGTTGAGCACAGCCCTTTTTTACTTCCAAAAGCTACTTTAGGAAGACAAGAGTTGTCCACAGTGTTTTTAAGCTAAATAAAGCACACACATAACTACATACACACACACAAAAAGGCCTGCTTGCCAACTGGCTTTGATGAAAAAATAAAACTAAAACTTAAGTGCTCTCCTCTTAAGAGCTATTAAGAGACTGTGTGCCAAACTTGCAAAGAAAAATCCAGGAAAAGCCTGATCCACAGGATAAGATGCTCATTAAGAAGAAAATTAAGAAGTAGTTAAAAAATATGGTAGAAAGGTTTTCTTTCTTCCTCTACATTCAAGATTTCAGGAAGGATTTTTGCCACATGAAATAAAGTCACTAAGGGAAATGTCTTACAAAGAAACCAGGCCATAAAAGCACATAATAGCCCAGAAGGAAAAAATGTCCATATGAATTCTTGCCTTTGACAACACTACTGCATTACCCAATATGTTATTCAAATATGTCAAGTCTAATTGGCAGCTGTGGGGATCTTCAGAGACATAAGTTAACTATACACCTATTCAGAATCTATTATTTTTGGCATCAACATATTGCTACAGTAACTGTAGAGACATTCTGCTGCTTCTTGAAAATAAACTCATGTATGAGATTATTTGAAGATTTTTTACTTTTCCTAATTTCATCCGAATATAGCATTACAAATGGTCTCAAAGGGAAGACAGATCTAGAAAAAACTGAATCTCACACATTAAAGTTGCAGGGTTGAGTGTACACATCTGAAACTGAAATATATTTTCAGTGGTTTTATAAATCAACAACATCGTAAAATATCTGACTTCTAAGGCAGCTAAACACATACTTGCTTATCATAGTAAATAATTAGCTTTGGCATAATAAATTGATTTAGGTAACATACATCACTGCTTAGTCTGTGCACCATCTGTAGGTAGTCTTCATTTGAGCCATGCCTAGAATTATCAGCATGATGATTAGCTGAATTTCCAGACAACTGACTTGAAACTTTATTTTCATGGAGATTCCTTATCCCAGCTGTGACAATGGGACTGGATACTGAAGCTGAAATAAAAAAAATTTAAGTAACTATACTGATACATTCACACACTTGTTAACTGTTAAAAAGTTTTAAAGAAAACACTGTAATAGTGAATATTAATGAGTTAGATGCAAGAGGTCTGGAATCTGAACAAGAATCCAACTTTCTGATGGAATTCTTTTGCCACAAATACCTTGAATAAAATTAGGTATCTAAGATTTTAATTTTTAGGAGGATTTAAAACCTAAATTCCATGTATATACTAGCCAGCTTTCTCTCCACATCTATCCTAATTACAATCAGTATCATATTCTTACTCGTTATTGAAAATTTTGGTTTCCTCTATATAATTTGTATCCACTACCTTTAGTAACTTACAATGTATTTGTGACATGTACAACGTTACATCCAGAACAGCCATATATGTTCTGAGAACAATGCTAAACTTTAAGAACAAATGGATTAAAAGAATCCGATGAGAATTCTACTTACCAACAAAAAAACGCCTAGATATTTTAACAGTGTTCATGTTGTTCAAGATAGTTTTTAGAAGAGGGAAGAACAAAGAAATCCATTCATTCTGAAGGTCATCTTTGCCAGTTGCTGTGTACCTTGAGAATAATTCTAGCCAACTTAAAATTAATCTAATTGACACTACAAAGGTTTGGTAAGGCTGAACAAGCTGGCAGCAAAACTTACATCACACTGGCAAAAACTAGGTTTTTGGCTAGTACAGGTAAATGATGGCCATAGCTAAGAAATAAAAGTTTTGGGTTTCTTTTGATTTTTTCTATTATCATATATGCATGACAACTATGCAAAACAAGTGTACACAGAGGAGCGATGCAACATGAACACGTGTTTTACTTTTTCCTCTTCCATTTTATTTTCTTTAATTGACGTATATACTACCACGTTGCACAGTCAAGAAAGCAAAGCTTAAACATACTGGCCAACTCAAAGATTTGCATTAAGTTTGTGACTCCTTCAAAGAAATCAGAAAGCTGTGAAACATGCACATGAAAGAAAAGGTGACATGAGATAGGAGAGTAAAAGAAACATCATAGACTTACCTTGCTGCATCTGAGGATGTGGTGTATAACTTGGAGGATGTGAATATGGCATGTATCCTGCAGGGCTTTGAGGAGCATATGGACTAGGCACTGGACTGTTCTGTTGTGCCAAAAATCTGTTACCAGAGCTTGTCTGTGGTGGCACAAACCGGCTAAAAATAAATTTAAGAAAAATTTTTTTTTATGTTAAAAAAGTAAATTTAGACACATTTATTATTTCTTTTGGAATATTATACCTTCATAGAATCATAGAATCATTTAGGCTGGAAAAGACCTCTAGGATCATCTACTCCAGCCTTCATCCAACATCTCCCTAACTGCCTAGACCATGTGCCAAAGTGCCATGTCTACACATTTTTTTAACACCTCCAGGGATGGTGACTCCACCACCTCCCTTGGCAGCCTGTTCCAATGGCTAACCACTCTTCCAGATAAGAACTAGAGTTACTTTGGAGAAGAGACCAACACCAGACTCGCTACAACCTCCTTTCAGGTAGTTGTAGAGAGCAATAAGGTCTCCTCTCAGCTTCCTCTTCTCCAAGCTAAACAACCCCAGTTCCCTCAGGTGCTCCTCCTGTGTGACATATTCTCCAGACCCCTCACCAGCTTCGTTGCCCTCTCTGCATCCACTCCAGCACCTCAATGTCCTTCTTGTACTGTGGCACCAATAACTGGACACAGTACTCAAGGTGCAGTCTCATGAGTGCTGAGTACAGGGGCACTTCCCTACTCCTGCTGGTCACACCATTTCTGATACAGGCCAGGATGCCGTTGGCCTTCTTGGCCACCTGGGCACACTGCTGGCTCACGTTCAGCCGGCTGTCGACCAACACCTCCAGGTCCTTTTCCACCAGGCAGCTTTCCAGCCACTCCTCCCCAAGCCTGTAGCATTGCATGGGGTTGCTGTGACCAAAGTGCAGGACCTGGCACTTGGCCGTGTTAAACCTCATACAATTTGCCTCAGCCCATCGCTCCAGCCTGTCCAGATCCCGCTGCAGAGCCTTCCTACCCTCAAGCAGATCAACACTCCCACTTAATTTCATGTCATCCGCAAATTTACTGAGGGAGCACTCAATCCCCTTCAGAGGGAGCACTCAATCCCCCCTTCAGAACATTATAACTTATTTAAGGCACAAAATGCCAACATAATCAAGAATCTCCCTCAAAAATGGTTTTCTGAGGTATCAATACCTTCCAAACTTAAATTATTACTTAAGACTTACAGCTTAGGTACTGCTTTAGTAGAAGTAAAAAAGCAGAATAAAAAACATTCATAAGACCTCCACGTGGGGAAAGGAAAAAAATGACACAAACATCTACTGCAATAAGACCTGCAATTTCCAGAAGTTAGTCCTAGGACTTTGAATGAAAGTGACAGTTAAGTTTTAATTAAAACTAGGTCACAAGGAGCCATCTACTCTAAATACAGTTTTTCCAGTAAGATTTCAAAGAACTTCATCTAACAGAACTACACTGTCAAGATACAGAAATATGATAAGCAGTTAGGCAGGATCCAACCCTAAATCCACTGAATACAACTTACTGTTTCACTGGCTTTATCTTAAGACTGATCCTACAGACAACAAGCCATAAAAATAACATAGGCTTATGACAATAATATACACATATTATAACTTACATTCTTGTATGAGCTTTTCAGAATAAACGAAGTAAATACTTCAGAAAATACATTACACTCTTTCACAACCCTTAGCTCTAGATAGCAACTCTATGAATGTAAGCTTCCATAAAAAAAAGCAGCAAATATTTAACACAAGGATTTTGAGAACCCTTTGTAGTATTCATTATAACATTCACAATTCAAAAAATCTTCTTCAATATTCCTTTTAGACATAAAGTAAAAAAGTGTACTGAATTTTGTGCAGATATAGAGCATTTTGTTTGCCAACGTAATTAAAGTAACTTGAAGTGAAATACAAAATAAGTTTATTTTAATAATGATATATAGTAACTGAAGATGAAATCTTTTAAAGCCCAGTAAGTGGGTTGAAACCACTTACAGAACGCTTTTCTCTAGTCCAGAGTACGTTATCATATTAATACAGGCCTGGATTATAAGTACATACTACTCATCAACACACAAAAGTTTTTAAAAGTACCAAAAAGTTGACAACGGATGCTGCTGGAAGAACAGCCAAACTACTGGGCCTATTGTCCTCTGAACGGCCTTTTGTGTAATTGTTATAGCAGTACTCTATGTTTCTACAAGCCTTCTTTTGCACGCTCCTGTCACACTGGTACTGTTATATCTGCTGGAACACATTAGCCTCTTCTCTCCTATCCTCCTGCCACCAGTCTCAACCTCTGCCACAGGTAGAAAACAGCTGGAAGGGTAGCAGAAAGCTGGGGGACTCCTTAGGCAGGAAAGACAATTTGCCAAAATTATGGGAGGGAGAGAGAGCAGAGAATCATGACTAAATCCTTAGAATGGTGGGATTAATTCACTGACAGGAGGATGTTTCTTTGCCAGCTGAAGAAACACCCTGCTGTCAGACAAATGCAAAATTTGTCTTGACACTGATCACCTGCCACTCAAACACTTGCAACAAGAATTGACTGTCACTGTCAAAGAATTTGCAGTTCACTGTCCCTCCCACTCCATTTAAAAGAAAGCATTACCTGGAAGGGCTATGTGAGATAGTGGTTTGTTGGTAATTGGAAGATGCAGGACTACCACGCATGGAATTCTGAGAAATATTAAACTGCGACATCATCATCCCTATTAAAAAGATGACAGCAGCATTACTTTACACACATTTCCTTTTTAATCAATGTAGTGTCTCATTTCAGAAATTATTATATACCAACAGATTATAAACTTTACAGACTTTATATCATCTACCCACAATTGTTAGAAAGCATTAGAAATTATTGATTCCACATAAGATGTTAATTTTACATAATGACATAAGAAAGTGTTCCCTAAAGCAGTGTTAATTCAGTTATAATATTAACAGTAGTTCCTTAGAGCTTCCCAAGCCAAAACCTACTACTAAATAGAAACATTTTATAACATGACATATATTTCACACTCCAGGCTGGTGTGTACAGTACTCACTGTGCCAATAAGTAACAGATTTGGAAAGTTTGCAAGTCAGAACACAGAAAACTTACCTTCCATTTTTAGAGCAAGTACAGCAAACAATCATCTCTGGCTGAGTGCTGCAAGATATTTTCACTGCTCCCATAATGCCTTAGTGGTTCCTTTCTACCCAGGGACAAAAGCTTTCTAGTCCACCTCCACTATGCTTATAAGGAATGTTATCAAAGAACATGCTGAAATATTCCAGTTGCAAAGCAGAATCAGTATCACAACTGTAGGCTCCCACTGCCTGTAGATCCCCACAGTCATGCTTTGGAAATTGATAAATTGTGCTAGCTGGCAAGCCACAAGTAATGTGCTTGAAACTGACTAATTTAAGAGGCATTTGGACAATGTCATTAATAATTTGCTTGAACTTTCAGTCAGCCCTGAAGTGGCCAGGCAGATGGACTAGATCACTGTAAGTCCCTTCCAAATGAAATGGTAGTCTAACTCGCATCACTACTATGGAGAATTTAAACGAATACGTTATTTTTCCTCTCTTTAATACAGGTATAAAGAATTCCCTAACACAGCAGCACGACACTGGAAGTTGATGTGATGTAGCGACACAATAATTCACATTAATTTTAAGTTATTTTAATAACACAATTGAATGCCTTGCAGCTAAACCATGCCAGAATTGATGTGCACACTGTAGCTTGGGAAGCCACAGCAAGTGATCCACAGCCGTGAGTAAAAGCATATCAGTAGTGCAAGTATTTTAAACCAAAGGTTAGATAGAAGGCTGACAAGAGCACCCAATCCAGAGTGTTTGGGAGCTGTCAATCCCTCAACTGCTATCACCAATTTCAATTCCTGTAATATTCACACAAGCTAAAGTAGTTTCAGAAATCCTTCCTGTCACCCTCTTTTCTCTTCCCCTCTCCCCAGCAGAGATGTGATAATCCCCCAGGAATGCAGCTGTTACTACCCCCCATTAGGTGTGAAGTGCTGCATTCCAAGTACCTTAGCACAGGAAAACTAGCCCAGAAGAGTGAAAGTCCCATGTTGTGCTGAAAAAAAAATCAGACACCTCCATACAGAGAACATTTTATTGTCCTGAGTAACAGAAGGTGACTTCTCAAGTCCTGGAAGATTTGTTTAAATGGACACTGGTTGCCTCACATACAACCAAGTGAGGCAGAAACTCCAGGGGTTTTGTGTTGGAGGCAACACCCAGCATGGCCACTGCCCGCTCACCTCTCACTGCCACTCTCAAAGCAGCTAGGTACAGTATTTTAGCCAAACCACTAACCCTTAACAGTCATGAACAGCAAGCTGACAGAATGTGCCCATCTGAGAATGAAATACACAAAGTTTCATTTTACAATTAAAGAACAGGCAGCACTTTTTAACTACTTCAAAAATAGATCTATTTATTTTCTCCTCCTTAAATTTAAACCACGTTTTAATTTGAACCACAGATATGGTAGGTTTCAGTTTAAAGGACTGACAGAAAGTATATAAATGAAACCATTTTCAATATTATCTAAAAAAAACCGTAAAACTTTTTCTGTGATGGGCAGCTCTTGCTTCTCTATCTCTGCTGAGGGAAGGGTGGGACATGGGAGGCACTATATAGGTAACTTACAAGAAAGAAGAAAAGCCAACCAAAACAAGAACTGATAAACAATAACAAAAAACCCTAGTGTCTCCAAATTTTCCAGACAGATAACAAATATACCTCATAATGAAGTAATGACAAAACTGTAAAAATAAGACCTAAACATCTATTCTAAAAGGAGTTGAAATTAGTCTGTGGCCATTAGCACTACAATATACTCTTGAACATTTTTTTACATTGTTATATCACTAAGCAGCAGGTTTATGGCTCCACTGTGTATTTCCATAGCTTAAATATTTAAGAATTTTTTTAAAATGAAACATTGATTTTGAATGTTGGTAATGTTCAGGGTTGAGAAAACAAAAACATCCTCCTAGTAAAAACGGTAGTAGAGTGAGTTTCCTTAACACACAGTCCCAGTCTTGATTATAATATTTTTTGTAAATCCATTTTAGCATTCCTTCTAAACGCCAAAGAATGCACTGCATAAAAACACAGCTTGGATCACAGAAAAAGTCTTGTACAATTAAACTGTATTACAGTATCATGCATGCTTTAGGTAGGACTCCTCACCAAGGGGTGATTTTTCAGTTAAATACACACTTTTATTGAAAGTGTACATCTGCAAAGTTTTTCCATTTTACAGGCACACATGCACTTGAATTCTTGTACAGATGAAAAAAATTAACCCTGTAATTGACATTTCTGGAAAGATGCATAAGATTTTTAATCCTGCAAAATTCATGAGTTCTGATAGATAGCTTAAACTTAGTATTAAGTTCTTCCTCAACCTGAAGCAATGCTATGAATACTAACCTATTGCAATATGCTATTTTAGCTGATCTTCCAACACCTATCTGCTGAAAGATAAAGCCAGGGTGTTGAGAGGGAAAAGAGAAAAAAAAAAAAAAAAGAAAACTGAAACTAAATAGTATTTTAATTTTAAATAAATAATTATAAAGAAAGCCACTTCATTCACACACTGTAAGATGCAAGACAGATGTAGTTGCAAGATGGCACCCAGAACTTTCTATGTCATCTGATGAAAAAGGTATAAAATAGAATTAACATTTTGCCCTTGTGCAAAGTTAAAGTTAGGCCTGACACCACACGGTGATACGGTTCAGTCTATTCAGACAACCTGGTAATAGAAAACAGTCTGAAAAATTGAACTAAAAATCTAAGCTAAAAAATTCAACAGTGGGACTGTTATCTGAAATGAAATATGTCAGAAGTGGTGGGGGGAAGGTGGAGGGTGCCCACCCAGGACATAAAGTGAAGTCACTGTCCACAGAATACATTCTTCTTGCACTATTTGTTCATATACCTAAAACCAATTCTTGCTCTAAATTTAGTGTTGAACTACAGATCAGTATGAACTTGGGGAAAAATTCTGAGAACAGAATTCTGCTTGTACTTTACCTCACATTCACAAGAATTCAAAACATTTAGCTTTCTGAAGATGTCTTTTTATTTCCTGACAAACTGTACTGAACTAAAAATTTTTATCAGTGTTTAACCTAACTCTTTAGCCAGGAAAATCTCCTGTTCTTGCATGAGAAATGAAGGCTAGGATAAATAAATTTGAGTTCACTGTGTCCACACTACTGCTAGCACTCACACTCTAATATCATGGTGCACACACCCATCTCAGGCTGAGTAAATGGACTGGGGGTCCATTTTGTTCCTTCTTAGTTGTGGGTATTACAAATATTGGGTCAAATATTGCTGTCATACCCAGGACTGGCTTCATTGCTTGCTGTACTCAACAGAAGGCAGAAGGACAATATTCGTAAGTAAGGAAAGGAGAAGAGATGAATTTGAGAGACTAGAAAAGAACCTACATTTCATCCTCCTTGCTGGCAAAATACATTATGTAAGATCTCTACCAAACTCCCAATTGCTCTACAAATCATTACTTTACAGAGCTTACAATATCTGTTCATAAATCAGAAGAAAACCCAACCTTTGCTGCCCCAACGCATCAGTATAGCCTCCTTTGGCCTTGGAGATCGGAATAGGACAGTAACAGCTAATACGCATCTAGCTTCAAGATCCATCTATTCCCTCTAAGAGTGTGGCCTTTTTCCATTGGAAAAGAAGTCACACTTCACCTAGCTTTTCCAAACACTCATTCCAGGGCCACCTCCCTCTCAAAATACTTAGTCTTCAGCTATGCTTTTCCCCTCCTCTCTGTTTCTTTCTAGTTTTCAGATTTCACACTTAGACTGGAATGCTTGCACTCATAAAAGTATTCACAATTACAGAAAATAACATTAAATATGCAAGGGAATTTTAAAGCTTGATCTCTTCTGGTTCTCTGAAACCACTTTGTTAACTTAATTAAAACAACATCAACTATCCTTTCAATTTTTATGTTGAATTATTTTTCACAATGTACTAATATCTTCCTTCAAGCATTGGCCAAAGCACATTTTCTAAAGATAGAGGTGCTTTTATTTCTATGAGGATTATTTTTAACATATTGAATCAAGCTGCAGAAGTGTTTTGTCCTTGGGAAGCACAGAGTTAGCAAAAATTGGAAAGAAATTAACTAGCTTTGTCTTCTTTCTTTCAAAAGTCTCTGTTGGAACTGATCATTTAAAAAACAGTGTCTCCCTTTCGCACTGGCAAAAAATTGTTTTACTTTACAAAACTGGTGGAAAACTCTAGTTCAGGCATTTGTTCTTTGTGACACCAATCTGAAAACTGGCCGGACAGCGACAATTCTTCCCACAGCTGGAAAAATCACACTCCGCCACTAAACACGGGATGTGGAGACTGTTTTCAGCACTTCATTTCAGGATATAGTTATCAATGAACTTAGAAATACTTAGTACTGCCTTTCACATTTTCATTTCAGAAAACTTCTGCCTTCTTTCAAGGAATGTTACGTGTTCTGTCCTTAGCAAGTTCTTTTCAAACACTGTATGGCTTTTTAATAATTCATTATTATTTCACTCATTATTTGGCAAACAAACCTAATAATCTTATTTTAATTTTCCCCTCCAAAAACACCCCACGCTTTGCTTCCCCAGCAGACTCTAGTGACGCCTTCATCTATATCTCTACAATGTTAGCATAGCTTTATCCTCACACTGCGGAAACACTGGAAATTCTCCTACTCCTTTCATCATCTGGTATTTAAAGAACACACTTCAGGTGCATGTCTCCGTATCTACAACTAGAATCTGTGCAATTAATCCTTTGCTTGGTCTCTTTCCTTCTTTATTTTTGCTATCCAGCAGTATATCTCACTACACCTCAGAGCATTAG
This sequence comes from Eurystomus glaucurus suahelicus, assembly GCA_032159205.1. Taxonomy (NCBI): domain Eukaryota; kingdom Metazoa; phylum Chordata; class Aves; order Coraciiformes; family Coraciidae; genus Eurystomus; species Eurystomus glaucurus. The sequence goes on along the minus strand of JAVFHW010078187.1, from coordinate 70,930 downwards.
CTGTCAACACAGTAAAACCCGTTGGGCATCACAAACTGCTGATACAAGGAATGGTAGGGAGGAGCTGTTACGTATGGTTCATTCAACCCTATTCCTTACCTCAGAACTCTTTTAAGAAGTACCACTGCAATGATACACCACAATTGTACTGAATTTCAGCAAGACCAAAGCACATTTTTCCAACTTCAGAACAAATATATGAACCTAGTCATATAGAAATCCAAACCCAAATATTTTAAAACAAAATCCAATTAAACTTGTAGTGAAATTAACTTTTTTTTTTTTTAAACACTTGTTAGATTTTATTTCCATAGTTATTCTAATACCATTGCTCTTAGAAGATGTCAAGGTACATAGCTTTATATCACTATCAAACACAGGGTAAGGCATAAACATAACATTCGTGCTTAGGTATCAGTTCCCTAAACTTGCAGATCATAAAATGCAGACAATAAATAATCAAAAATCCTTACCGCTTTGTACCCCGTATCTGTTTTGCATGCTTTTCTCCCTGAAAACATTAGGATTCCTTGCCAGGATAGCCTGCAGCAAGACCGGTATATCTCCCTCTGGATCATCACTGCCAAGGTTATCTTTCAACTCTCTGGAATTGTGGAAGTAAGCAAATAAAGAGGCAAATGCATTTTCAAATTATAAGAAACTATGAGTCAAGTAAAAAAACAAAACGAAACATAACAAAAGCCAAAAAAAACAAAACCAAAATGAAAGAAGACAATTTACTGTTAAAATATAGAAAAAAAAAAAAAGTCTGCAGAGCACTGTTCCTTGCCTCCATTTTTTTTTTCTTCTCTTTTTTAAGGAATGGCAGAAGAGGTACTCCTACTAGTCTCTTATTTTCTGTTACTAAGCACTTATATATACATGGCTGTCAGCTTCAGACTACCATAAAACAACTCTTATGCCCATGTGATCTTCTCCATAAAAGAATGCCTTGGCATAACATCAATAAAGTATTATTGTGGGAGTGAAAATAACATATGCGTGGATGTACACATTCAGGTTGCAAACCAGTATTTTGAGAATCTTTTATTTTAAAAAGGGAAATTGGCATAACTTTGACATCACAAGATTCCCTCTGAGACATAAAAAAAATGTAGTGGATTTTCTATAAATACATCCATGCTTTCATTTATTGCTTGCTTTGAGGACTTTTAAAAGGTACTTCCATTTGATTAAAACAATTGATTGGTACATGTAGGAAAAAGACAGGGTTGTCAACATAAGACAATTCAAAGTACACCATGGAAAAATTAAAAGAAAGAAAAAGAAAGAAGTTAACAAAAGGAGAATACATTAGCACACTTGCTGGTCAAATTCTTATAATATTTAACACCTAATCAGAATAGACATGGGTCTCACAAGAATGTCTCAAAAAGATTTCTTTTTGTTTAATACTGGGTATATAAATTGTTTACATGCATTACTAACCAAAGTGGAACACACATGAGTACTGCACAGTCAACACCATAAAGTCTGCACTCCTAATAAGCAAGAAAGGAATAAGTAGTATATCCATAAAATAGCCCACCACAGTTACGGATAAGGGCTGCTGGACAATTATTAACATTCTGACTGACTGAAACATTTGACTCTTACACAGCAGTCACATTAGGGTGCTAAGCAAGCCTAATAAAAAACCTGCATGTTCTAATTTGCGTATTCTCATAAACATCCTTCTCAATCAAGTTAATTCAGATTTCAAGGAATAAGGATGGTGATCTGATATAGTTGAAGTTCAAACTACATACATGTGATCTGTTGACACCTGATTGAGACTGTGGACAAGCTGAGAAACCAGATTTTCATCCCTGCAAGCCAGAAGGCAGTTCACCTCTTCAGCTATCCGCCCATTGAAAAGCAGGCTTTTTGTTGTTGTAGCAGGTAAAGGTGATGGAAGAGGCAGCTGGTTCAAAACTGTTATTAGAAAACAGAAAGGCATTCAGAATCATTTCATAAAACAGAAGCATCCAAATATGGACACCTTCTTACTCCTTCATGTGATTAAGAAAGAAAACTTCACGAGCGCATTTAAAATACAGAGATTTCTGGATTTTTTAAAATCATGGACACACATACACACAAAGGCTGGACTCTGTTTAAAAAAAAGTAATGCAGTCAAGTCCACAAGTTATATTACTGGATTGCTGTAAATATTTAACTGTGCTGGCAAGTATTATGAATAAAAACATACTTTTAAACATTTCAGGATATTAAGTTATTTAGCATGTTATGGCAGCTTTCTCTTGTAGCCAAACGCATTGATAAAAGAAGAAAATGCAAAATCCTTGTTGTTGAGTGCAGTACTGTAAGTGCATCAAGCATATACTTCAAGTTTTCTACTCTAATCTTCATATTTAATTACTGTTCCCACTTTGTATGGTCAGGGCAGATAAAAAACAAATGAACAAAGAAACATACACAACCAAAAAACCCCCACAGCCCAATAACCAACTTAAGCCACTAATTTAATTCTCAGTTTATTCTTCTCTTGCTTTTTTTATTTCTCTGTAAGCCACCTTCTCAAGAAAAGGCTGGTATCATTGGGTGGTATAACCACTAAAATCTCAATTCAGTCAATATAGCTATGCACAAATTTTGCCAAAAAGATTTAATGAAAACACTCATCACTATATTTCAATTAGATTATACATGAGCACACTACACTCTTACAAGGCATTCTTAGGTCTACAGACAGAACAAGGAAGTGTATCCTGTAAGAAGCCTTCACCAGCTGATTGGCAGAGCTGCACAGAAAAAAGGAGAGTAAGCCAGAAGAGGCCAAAAAGCTAGCTACGCAGAAAGACATTTTCATGGATCCATGAAAACAAACTGACTCTAAATTCCCAGGCCGATTACAGCTCTGAGATAACAGTTTTAACTGAGCCATTAGAAACAGCTTCACAAAACCTCCCTCCCATCTAAAGTGAAATATACGCATTTGGCTCTCTTATGTTCTAAAATCTTTATTAAAAACAAAACAGGGGGCGGGGGTGGGGGGGGGGGGGGGGGGAATGCTAGTATTTTTCCCTCTATATAATGTGTATCACTACTGTATTTAGAAATACATTTCAATTCAAATAGAAGTGTGTAATATATTAAAATAGCTGACACCTCGAATGTGTCAGAAACTTGGAAAAATTAGCAAGATTAGCAAACAATATTTATAAAAACCAACATAAATTCAGCTAGTAAACTAGTTTACTGCCTTTAGTCATTGTGTCCTTCATGTTTTCACGGCAACAGCTCTTGCTTATTCCACTTCCATCTTTTCAGAGAAAAATAAGGTGAAGCAGCTACAAACCTTTCTATTTCAGCTTCTTCTGAGTTTCTAAAAATCGGAAAAATAGGGCTGATAAAGAAGGAAACGCACCTAACACAAGGGCTAATCCCACTGACGTCTTGCACCAGGAGTCTGGCCAGTGACTTCTACTAGTTAAGTATATTGCCCTTCTTTAGAACCTTACAGGCAAATATTGCCCATAGCCTGGAAACTTATTATTTGCATCCTCATGGTGCATTATTAGACATAGATAACGATACATATATAGAGAGAGCTAAATACCTAAGCAGCATCTTCCAATTCAGTATTTCAGAATATCAGAAGGACATGAAGAAGTGAGGTTTTTTCCTCCAATATACCTGCTTTTTTACTGTAGACAAATTCAATTGTTGGGTATATACTTGCAGTGTTTATTGGAAAATCGCCAAATTTCAGCAGTATAATAATAAAAACAAGAGCTCAGAAGAAGCACCTGGGTCGCTGAGATCAGTTATCCTCAGACAGACAACTGAGCTATAAACTTTCTTACACTTTATAAACAAGAATGTGTCTTTGCCCCAACTGTTCTTATTACAATGGTTGTTTCAGGACTTCATTCTAGTAGTAATAAATCTCCTCTTAGTTTTCACTAGAAATTTACTTTTGGTCACATTATAAACATCTCAGTTTGTGCCAGTATCTGATTTTAATGTAAATAGTTCTTTTTCTTTCCGTGCATTTTGTCCTTCTGACATATTTAAAGACAGTACACACACCTCATCCATTTCTTCTGTAGGCGGAACAGCTAAGAAAGAAGACTCATAGGATCAGGTGCCTATTTCCATTCTAGCAGCCGTTCTGGGCACCTATGAATTACAGCAAGTTTTTTGTACTTTGCCCAAAACTAAGGAACCAGGTTTCAATTACATTCAACATATTCCACAACTCTCTCTAATTAGCTGAGCATCAGTCTAATCCTCTCTCCCTCTTTTTTCAGTGAAGATAATGAGAGGTACATTTTAGAGTGTATTTTATCATTTTTATTTTTTTCTTCATTTATAAGGTACCCAGATATGCTACTGAATGACATTCCAAACAATTAATTCCTCTGTTTTCTTTCAGGTTTCCTTAACATTTTTTTTAACCTACATTTCATTTGATATTTAAATTAGCATGTTTAATTTTAATAGATCTCTTAAATTCAAGCAATGACAAAAATAACATTTTTAATGCCAAATCTGATTTTGAACAGATATATCTCCAAGAACTTTTAAAGTAAAACTGTTTTTAGTTTTTAGAAAATGCAGGTATTTATCAAAGAGATAGAAAACAGCAGAGCAAAGACAAGGAAAAGAAGAGTACTTACGGTCTGTAAGACTAGCAATCCCTGCAAGAGTAGTGATGGGAACATGAGGCATATCCCCATTCATCCTGAAGTTCTGGGATAGTAGTGCCTACACAGATATTTTAGTTCAGGTGCCAGCTATCATTACTTCCCATCTCCCAAGCGCTATAATGAAAACAAAACAAAACAAGAAAAAGAATAAAATCAAATGAAAATTCTGTTTACTTTTTCAGAATTTTAATTTCAGTAATGTAAATGAAACACAGATGATACCCTCAGTTACAAACTAATTAAATCTTGTCAAGAGTAGGTAGGAAAATGTAGATTTTAAATATCAGATGGTAATAAGCAATCGAGGCAAGCTTCTCATCGCAGAAGCAGAGCCCTTTACCAAAACAGATGCAAGACAAGGCAATCAAAAGAAAATTTGCTCATATTATACAGTATGAACTCACAAATTAGTAACAAAACTTCTCTTAGTTCATACTGCAGTAGGTAGCACTTAACGCGTAACCAGTTTAAGTAATTAGCTGCTATATTCACTTCCCAGTTTTGCAGGAGGTATTTCTTTCATATAAGCAGAGGCTAGCAAAAACAAAAGGAATAATTTCCATATGCAAAAATCAAGGAGTAAATAAATGGACAAATACAAAATCTACAGTAAAAGTAGTAGCTATTTCAAACTTCAGCTAAAAATATCTCTTTAATATTAAACACTGTCTGGTCAAACTACTACCAGAAATTGTATCACCCTGTCCACAAAAAGAAAGGGTTTAGCCACCACTGAACTAGCTTGTTTATTTCCTGTAAAACAGCAGTTTATATTCAGCTACTGGAAAAGGAATGTGTTCACTCAGTTTTCACTGACTATAAAGATCCCAACTGTAACAAATCCCACATTGCTAAAAAAAAAAACAAGTAAACACACAAAAAAGGTCATCCAAGTATTTTCAACTGCAGCTCCAAAACAACAGAAATTTACACAGATCACATACTGCAATCCATGATTACACTAATGAAATGACAAAATTCGAACATGGTATTTTCTGAAGATAAACATTAAAGGAAAGGAATTTGATATATGTGTGGCTACCTAGTATAGACAGGCACCTCTGTTAACAGCTTGGGAAATAGCAACAAGAAATCTGCAAGCATTTATGTTATCTGCTGAAGACACTGAAAACATTATTTGCTCACACCTACTTTACAAGCCAACATTTTTGAGAATTAGATATACAATACACACAAACCAAAATATAGTTGTCATTTCCTCAGTGATTTTTACCTCATTCTTTCTCGTGCTGCACCAATGGCAATATATAGGACTCCACTGCTAACAAATAGGTATCGATTCCAAGCAAGACAAGGAAAACAAATTTTTTAAGTCTTTTTCCTGCTCAAAGTTTTCCTAAACCATGGCTGTTAACTTTGCAAAGTTTTCCCTATTTACGCACAACTGAATTCTTCGAAAAAATACCAATGCTGAGGTTAAACAGAACTGACAATGAGTTGAATTCCTTTGCTTCACCTGGCACAGTCTCAATCTCACCACTGATTTAATTTATTTATTACAAACATAGTACATTACAGGTACAGAAATCCAATTAAGGAAACTGCTACAGTGTTTGGAGTTTTTTAATCCAGGAGAAAACAGCCTTCAAACACCTAGAGCAGTTTCAAATACTACTCAATACTTGAAGTTTTTTACCCAAAAACTAATACCAGTATACACCGAGTTTCAGTGGTTTCTTAAGTTACATAAATAAGCAACTCCTGGGAGAAAAAAAAAGAGCGCAACTTTTCCCACAATGAGTCAGCAACAGCAAGTCCACAAAAGCTAGCTAACACATTCAGAGTTAAGTTTTCATTGAAAGGTTAGTAATCAAAGAAACTAAAGAACATCTTTCACACAAATTATATGTACAATAAAAAGGTCATGTCTGATGATGTTTTCCCTCCTGCCTGAAACTGCATCAAAGCTAAGGCCACATCACTAGTGAGTATTACTGGAAATCCTGCATGTAATACAGAAACAATGAAAAAACAAGAAAAAAAAATTTCACTTTCCCTTCCTGATCACCTGGGAAAGCTGTAAACACAAGAGGCTATCACTACTAATTCAATTTCTTTCCTGATACTACTGCCACAATGATTAAATTATACAGATATTCAATGGGAAAAATTCCTCCAAATCCAGATACTTAAATTAGAAACCTTCTCCAGAGATACACAATAAGAAACCTGAACTGGCAAGATACAGACCTGAGTGGAGCAAGTGCACTAGAATGGTCAGGGGAAGAGTAAACTTTCTTTGTAAGAGGAGAGTAGAAGGGGTTGGTTTGTTTAGCTAACAAAACAAAGGTCGAGAGGGGATGTGGTTTGCTCTAAGGCAGTCAAAGAAGGTTATAAAGGAAGAATACTACAGCGCAATGCTAACAGAACAATCAAAGGGGGCATGAATGCAAGCAAGAAGAAAATTAGAACAGAGCTTCTCACCATCAGATCTGCCACTTTCTGGAACAGCCTTCCATTAGGAGTTGCAGAAACAAGCAACACCATTACTTTAAAGATGGATCATACAGATGTTACACAAGGGACAGGATGTGGTTGCCTGCACCAGCTGGGAACCAAGGACAGCAATTTAAAAAGTCTTATCTCTTTTTTTTTTTTTTTTTTTTACACTATGAAGTTTTTATAAGTATTATGATGTGAGTAAACAGATGAGAGTAAACAAAAGACAAAAAGAGACTGATGGGATTAATTTATACAACAAACACAACATGAAGAAACCACATTGGAATATCTGGGTCCAAATGCTACATCTGTTGTGTTAAGAGCAAAATTGCATCGGTTTTATACCTGGCAGACAAGGTGGAATTCAGTTCCAGAAGTAGAGATTGAGAACTAGTGAAACTAGAACTCAAATTTTATGTCACTGAGAACATCAGTAAACTTATTCATTTAAGGTATTTAAAATATCAAGCAGTTAGGGAAAAAAAAATAACTGCTCAAGATAAGATAGTTTCTTTTATATAAAACATCAGAACAGCATACAACAATTAATGGCTTGACTGGCAGACAAGTTTTGTTCTGTTTTTCTTTTTCCATTCCTCAACTGTAACTAGAGTAAAAAGTACTACATTGTAGCAGTTCATGATCAGTCAAAAAGAATCAACTTTTTCAATATTTAGAAAATTTTACATTATTACCTTTGTACAGTAGTTATGACCAGTAGTACAGCATTTCTACCTCTAGACTGAAAAAACTGAACTGCTAGTTCTATTAGCTGAATTAAGGAAATCAAAGAACTGCTGCATTGGAACGCTTTTAAACAATGCATCAGTGTAGTGTAGCAGTACAAACCAAGAAGTAGAAATCCAATTTACATGTATGCAAATAAGGACTTGCATATTCCGTATATATGTATTTAGGCTCTTGCTTCTTCGTAAGAAACAATATAATGAAAGACATTTCAGGGAGGAAGAAACTACAGTTTACACAGGAAGTGATACAAAGAACACCTCTGTGGAAGGAAAACAGTGAAGTGGCAGCATATATTGAGCATAATATATGAAAAAGCTATCATCATAATACACAATAATAAAGTGAAGCCAAGCCAAGATACCAAGAAAAGCAATATTAAAAAACTTTCCACTATGGATAATGAGTACACATTTAAAGTGCTATTTTCTCCATGTTATCTTCCTTTTTTTGTCAATATTCTACTTTATTGCAAATTAATATTCCAAGGAAAATTCCTATTCCAAATGTTAAATTTAAAATGTTGTGGGCTGTTGGGCTTTGGTAGGTTTTTGTGGGTTTTTTGGTTCCTTTTTTATGTAGAAAGTAAATACGTGGTTGGTAAAACAGTTCCTAACATGGACATGGGAAATACTGACTACCTTCAGTGGCACAAGGACCGGGCTGTGTCATGTGGATCCTCTCTATAATTAATCTCTCCATATATTCCGCATTTCTTACAATAGTACTGGATTAATGTCAGAGTAGAAAACCAGTAGGAAGAAATGAAAAAATCTCTTTAGAAAGAATGCACAGGCATGGGTAAAATTAAAGGAGGAAGAGAGGATGAAAGTAAATTCTGAACAACTTAGGTAAAGAGATAGTGATCATCTAGCGAAGACAGACTACAACCAGGGAAGCTAAAAATACCCCCAACTTACACAAGCAAACAAAAAAATTACCTCACAGAAAATCCTAGAAAAAAGAAACAAACGGCAATTTTATTTTTTTCAGATATTGCAGCATCTGACTATCAATGAAATGATGAGAGGACTCTGACCACTAATTACTGTATTGAGGTTCAAGCTCTGGATTTGTGAAACACTACTCTTGGTTGAAGAATGTTCTTGTATCCTTAATAAAATACCAGTTCTTCCACAGCATACCTATGTGCATGCATGAGAACCGCAGAAAACAAAATTAAAGGGAAAAATCTGTTCATGTGGAGTATATACAGGCTCAGTAGTAATGCAAAGACTAGTAACAAATCTCACAATCCAGAAATTTTCCACGTATGTTTAAGCGTTTCAGTCCCCATACTACACATACACTTTAACTTCTCCTATCTTTGGATTTAAAATATCATTTATATATGACTGACCTAATATAGTCCTGAGAAGATTAGAGACAAAATTAGGTGGATTAAAATTAAATTTTAAAGAAGTGCTATGGCATTAGGTCTCTATTTTTCTTCTTTAAAGCCATTATGTTAAACAGAATACTTAAAACACAGTTATGTTGTATTCAGCCTAAATTAGGAAATCTTTACTTAGAATGAAAATACTTCAAAAATTGGTTTTATTTCTTATATGTTGAGTACCATCATATAATCACAGCACCATGATTGAAGTTGGTTTTTGCAGCTACACACTGAAAATAAACCAGTACAATTCATGCATTAGCTATTTTATAATATAGGTGTGCCATAGAGTTTATATTTTTTTTTAAATCAGCAAACATGCTACTAGAATTTTAAGAAGCTGTGTCTCATAGGCAGCTCTAAACTTCCACAGTCTGCAACAAACTAAGTTTCTTGTTAGTTACTACTCAAACCTCTGCTAGTTATCATACTGTAAACTTGTCCTGGTGTGAGTTAGAACCAAACCAACGCTGTTCAGTGATTTTACTATTCAGCCAAGTCTCTTCTAACTAACCGCACTTTCTGAAATTAACAGCGTGTTTTTGCAGGCAGTGTCTGCTTCTAGCAGTGGTAACACTCAACGTTCAGAGTTCCTACCAAGGATTGTTGTGCAGACCAAGGTCACCGCTAACTCTTGTGTACCACATCATGGGGTGCAGAAAGGGAAAGGCCACACCTGAGGGGAGGAGCTGCCAGGACAGGTGACCCTAAACTGACCAACAAGGGATTCCATCCCATATACGTCATATTCAGTATAAAGCTGAGGGATCACGAGGGTCTTGACCCTTTCCTTTTTTCCCTTCCCGTCTGCCTTCGGGATCCTTGCCTTTGCATCCCCTGGGGGCCGTCTTCGCTCCTTGGACCATCTTGTGCCTTCGATCCTGACTTGTGTGTTCCTGAACCCAGCTCGTGAACCCAGTTCCCGAACCCAGTTCCCATCTGCTACTGAGCCCAGTGCCAGTGCCTGCCACAGCCTCAGTGGTGCTGGTGATGTAACTGCCATCAGAGGCAGGTTGAGTTCCATACTGGGTTTGTATATATTACATTTTATTACTATTGTCTTCATTAAGGCTATTTTAGTTTTCTTTTCGAAAGAAACTCTCTCATTTCCTTCCTCTCCCATTTGGGAGGGGAGGGGGCCATA
>JAVFHW010078187.1:0-60401 GCA_032159205.1 Eurystomus glaucurus suahelicus | reverse complement strand
CGTATCATATCCTTTTAGAATGTGCTTCTGAGTTAAGAACATGTGGTGTTACCTGCTGTTTGCGCTTTGTTATTGTTTACTTGTTCTTACTGTCTGTCTGAAAGTTAAACGGTTGTGAAGGTGGGGCAAAAGCCGCTGCTGTGCTGTGGTGTTTATCACTGGTTGGGCTGCACTGGGCAGAGAGTGCGTCTGTGTCCTACTGGCGTCGCATAGTGGATCTTGTTAATAAGTTTACTTCTGGTTTTAGCTTGGGAAATCGTATTTTTTACTAGATTTTGAGTTTCCATTTAGTTGGGAGGATAGTGGATATGATTATGAAAAAGTATTTGTATTATTATTGTTAGCATCGAATGTGTTTCTGATTCTCTTTATGGTGTGGTGTCACATCAGTGCAAGTGTATGTGTAAGCTAGTCACCACCACTTGTACTGTGTGTATACAGACTCCACGAGGTTTTGTGACATGCGGGACTATTCACACTTCGCAAACCTCTGCGACAAGCCCTGCAGTTAGTCAGACCCCACAAGCCCCCCCAACAAGCGCTGCTGCTGCTCCTGCTCCAACAATGATCACGGCCACAGCTCCAGCTCCCACAGTGAGCACTGCTGCTATTCCAGCTCCCCCAATGACCACTGCTGCAGCTGCTCCAGCTCCAGCAACGAGCATCGCTGCAGCTCCAGCTCCTACAGCGAGCATCGCAGCTGTTCCAGCTCCAGCAACGAGCACGACAGCTCCAGCGCCAATGAGCATTGTTGCTGCTCCAGCTCCCCCAACGAGCACCGTAGCTGCCTCAACTCCAGTAACAAACACTGCAGCCACACTGACAGTCTCTGTGGCCTCTCCTACTTAATCCATACTTGTACAAGCTGCCCCTGTGACAAGAAGAAGACTAAAACAGCTAGGCTCAGTGACAGGTCAGGGAGATGGTGCTTCTCAAGTAGAATCAGGGACAGAGTCTGAACCAGATGGGAAGCTGGGCTCTTCTGCAGTCGGAAAGAAACACCTAACAAAAACAGATCACCCAGTGTTGTCAGGTAGCAGAGCAGGTCCCTCAACAGTTCACCAACAGCCAGATGCTCAAGGAGCAGGTCCTTCTAAAGCAACCCCACAAGCACACCCATCTTATGGGGAGTCAGACACTGAGGCTGTCACACCTTGGGCTATGAAGGAGTTGCAAAATGTGAGAAAGGACTTTGGCCTTCATGAAGGTGAGCCTCTCTCTCATTCCCTTCCTCTCCCCTTTGGGAGGTGAAGGGGCCAGAAGTATCTCTCCTTTATCCTTTTTCTCTTCCTCTATTTGGGTGGGGAAAAAGGGGTTAACAGAGAGCATCTGTTGTAAGTTTGGTGGATTGAACCTAAACCTCAACAAACCTGTATATAATGAAAAAAAAAAGAAAAAAAAAAAAAATTCACTTCTAGAATGAGGGAGAGAGGCAGAGAAAATGAAGGAATATCCTCAAGTTCTCATTTGAATAAGATACCACGAATGAGGTACATCATACAGATTTACCCACAAGAGGGCAGATTTCTGGTTTATATACAAGACCTACAGTTCGATACAGTGACAATAAGTTTCCAGAATCAAATGGTTTCAAAATACTTAAAAAAAAAAAAACCAATAAGGAAGGATATACACTTGCCAAAATATAGTCTAATATTTAATTACCTGAGTGGGGGGGAACAAAAAGCATGTACATTCACAATATAAAGCATCTTAACACTAATTCAGCCTCAGAAGAAGTCTGTATTGGAAGTGAACAGTAATTAATCACTGATGCAGCTGTCTAAGGTTAAAACAGTAATGAAGGAAAGTATGAAGCCACCCAGTATGAATCCAACTTGAACAGCCAAAGCAGGGTGCTGGTTGCAGCATGTAGGTGAGAGGTGAAGAGAAAGGAAGGGTAGAGGGGGTGGTGGTGGGGTGTCATGTCAGAAATCCAGAAGAAAAACAATCCAGCATTTATAAAACCAGCAGATTCACAGTATGTACAGAATAGTTTCACCTTCTACAATACTGGCTGCAAAAAGTTAAGTTTGAAAACACAGATACATAAATCCAAGAAGCACAAACCCAGATGAAATCCAGTGCACTAGTGAAACTTTGTTTGGTTCATAGTGATCAGTCAGCAGAATAAGTGATGCTGGCAAAGCAAGTAAAATGTTAAAAAGCTTGAGATAAAAATTACCTATTACTATTTCTAAGTCAGTATTAGCACAATTAATGTGCTAATTGTGGAATTAAAACTATTCCAAGAGTAGGTACTCAAATCACTACAAACTAAAAACACTGTAAGAAAAAAAAACTCAGTGAAAAAAACTGTACTGGGCCAATTGTAAGTTGCTTCTGAATATAAAGCAATCTTTAGGAAAAAAAAATAAATTAGAGCAATCAGCTTCTTCCTCTCTGGCTACTGCCACATTCCTTTGGTATCTGCTGTTCTATTTGATGACAATGACACTGATGCCTCTGCTGCCCATGTGACAGTAGTGGCAGTGACACCACTGTAAAGGGCAAGAGAAATCCCAGTAAAGGTGGTGGAAACATACACAGTATGAGAGGTCTGTGCATTCAAGGAAAGGTCCTCCCTAATTCAGGAGCGCACACATTTCTAAAAGGGTAAAACTAACACAAAGCATAAACTGTGCTTTTCAGCTGTAGTAACTCTTGCCAGGGAAGGGGAGGGAAAACTGACACAATCAGATCACCACAAACAAAACTGGACCAAGCCAAGTCCAGAGATCAGGTCCCTATGCATAGTATGCAGCTTCCCTGCTTTACATAACATGCACAGTGGGCTCAAGTGCACCTTCAGCAAGTTTGATGATAACACCAAGCTGAGTGGTACGGTCAACATGTTCAAAGGAGAGGATGCCATAAAGAGGGACTTGGACAGGCTCAGAGGTTGGCCTGTGTGAATCTCATGAAGTTCAACAAGGCCACGTGCAAGGTCCTGCAGCTGTGTTGAGGCAAGCCCCAATATCAATACAAGCTGGGGGATGATGGTATTGAGAACAACCCTGAGGAAAGGGACTTGGGGGTGCTGGTTAACCAGAAGCTCAGTGTGACTCAACAATGTGCACTCGCAGCCCAGAAAGCCAAACCTATCCTGGGCTGCAGCAAAACAAGCATGGCCAGCAGGTCAGAGAGGTAATTCTCCCCCTCTACTCCACTCTTATGAGACCCCACTTGGAGTACTGCATTCAGGTCTGGGGCCTCCCAACGTAAGAAGGACATGAACTGGTTGAAGCAAGTCCAGAGGAGGGCCACAAAGATGATCAGGGGCTAGAACACGTCACCTACAAGGACTGTCTGAAAGAGCTGGAGTCGTTCAGCCTGGAGAAGAGAAGGCTCCAGGGAGACCATTGCAGCATTCTAGTACCCGAAGGAGGCCTAGAAGAAAGATGTGGAGGGAGTATTTATCAGGGCTTGTAGTGATAGAACAAGAGGTAACAGTTTAAAACTGAAAGAGGGTAGATTTAGATTAGACATAAGGAAGAAATCCTTCACTGTGTGTGTGGTGAGACACTGGAACAGGTTGCCCAGGGAAGTTCTGGATGTCCCCTCTATGGAAGTGTTCAAGGCCAGGTTGGATGGGGCTTTGAGCAACCTGGTCTATTGGAAGGTGTCCATGCCCATGGCAGGGGGGTTTGAACTAGTTGATCTTGAGGGTCCCTTCCAACCCCAACCATTCTAAGATTCTACATGAACACCTAGCAGGAAACATTGACTTTTATTGCTACACCTTGCAATTACAAAGGGTGAAAATTCATTAGAACACAGTTTCCTGAAAAGGGGGAATAGGTCTCCAGAAGCATTAGGACCTTTTTCGGTTAATGCCATTTCCTTCTTTCAAGCGCAGGAAACTTTTCCTTTTTATTCATTTTATTTGCAAACCAGAATCTGTTTAGAGACCCTTACTATTAGGCAACTCACTTGTCTTCTTAGAACACAAGGATTAAATTTAAGTGAATGGAACACAAATCTTACATCTGGTTCCAGTATAAGATACTACTGGTTCTTTCTCATTATAAAAGTGGTATAAGATCAAGTCCTACTGATAAGTTAGCGAAAACTAAACCAAAGAACTGGTATGTTTAAAATGTTAACCTGTGTAAACACGTTATTTTTGCAGGCACAATTACATTGACAGCTATTAGACATGAAATACCTTAGTAGGGTAGTTATATTCACCAGTTCTGCAAAATAAAGCAGCTAAAACTTCTGTCAGGGAGAATCTAGTTATTTAGGGAGTTTATTATTGCTCCTTTTTCATCTTTTTAAGCAATAAATACTCTCTTTATGAGATTCTCCTCTCATGTCCAAGATCCTGACACTACTGAATTCTTTCTGTCCTGCAGAAGCAAATGTAGAATTAAACTGTAAGAACCTAACTTTGCTTGGCAGCACTCATGATCTTAAGCATAGCTGAGAAATTAGAACATAAAGGGACAACCCCAAGCTACTTCAGTAATTCATTTATTTCCCATCCGCACTACATACTCCACATGCAACTTTTATTTCAGCTAAGAAAGTAGATCTGTAATTGTGGTTTTTTGGTGAGCACAGCTCAGGCACATAGATATCAGCTGATATCAGATTTAGCTCATTTTACTGAAAGAAAATAGCTAAGAGATGTGTAGAAGAGCAAGTGCAATTAAAAGTGTTTGTTTGGTTAGCTCTGTCACAGGGAGAGCACTTCAGGCTGCAACACACGTTTGCCAGCATAATAGTTGTGACAGGTATGAAAGCAGCAGCGTGTTATTTTCAACTTTTTCTTGAATGTCCCATTTATGGTAGCTGCTAGTAGTGCTGCCCTTTTCTAAAAACAGCTGTGTACTGGCATTTACTTGTCTTTTAAAGACTTTTTGTTCTTCGAATAGGTTGGATCTTCAACAGGTTAAAAACCAGCTATTAGATGCTGAACCAAAACCCATTTAATTCAAGATCCTTTCCCAATTTTTAATTTTGCATTTCTATCCTTGAGCTGTCTCAGACGATTCATAACCTTTATAAAACAAAATTGGAAATAAAGAAACCTGTTGAGGCAGGAGCTGAGTTTGCACAACTCTTCCTTCCAGTCACACATTTTTCTACTCTTTTTTTACTTTGAAAAACAATTAAAAACCCTCCATGTTTCTTTAGTACACACTAAGAAAACAAATGCAGAAGTGTAACATTTCTTATACGAAAAACACCAATGTAAAATTCTATATAAAGAGATACAGTGTGTTGCATTTCAAAAGTGCCTCACTGCCCCCTCACCACCACAAGGATGCAGCTCCTCTATCCACAGGCTCTACAAGAGCCCTCTGTAACACACCCAGTTTGCTCCTTTCAGATCAAATTCATTTCCACACCTCTCAGCTGCTAGATGGAAGAGAGCACAGACTGCAGCCTCTTCCTGAATGGGAACATGAGTATCTCCTCTATCCAAAAACCAGTTCTCATTAAACTAAACTGTCTTGAGATTTCCACCCCCTGTAAAATATAACTGAAATTAGCTGATGCTTTCCAATACTATTGGACTGAGGGACTTACAGATAAACATTTCACAGAAAATTATTAAATAAATCATTGTTTTTACCAACTGTTTAGAAACACATAGAGAGTTCTAGTTGTACTGTCCTACTGTGCATATTTGCACAGTTACTGGTGATGTAATTATTTTTGTCATTTTAGAGCACTGACTACTCAAAATTTGTTCCATTTGATTCATTTTACAAGGGGTAGTTTATATGGCTCATCCAACATACAGGTAAGATATACTCTCTCTAAAGGAAAGTATGCTAACATTTAAAAGACAAAAACCACAAAATAATAAACACAATTTAACATTTTAATTAAGGTTACCATCATATTCCAAAAGCACACTGCTTGGAAAGATTGAAAACAAGTGCAAAAGTAGCTGAAAAAAAAGGGCCATGTTAATGTCTAATAAACAAAAAAATTGTGTAAGAGATTCAAGCATATCAAATTTTTCCTCTCTTGATAACTACTTTTGGTTAGTGTTTACATTCTAAAATTTAGGATTACATAAGAATTTTGAAACGTACAACCTAGCAATCCGAAAAATGTAGAGATCCGTGATTTTGTGACTATAAAAGTATCATTGCTCTCTCCTTTATGGCTTTTTTAAAAAATTATCTTATTGTCCTACTTAATTACCATTCCTACTAACATTATAAACAAAGAGATTATCAACAAACATGTAAAACAGTATCACTAGCCAACCAAGATATTCTTTTTCCCAGTTGCACACACAATCTGGTCACTAAAGTCTTTTCTTTATACAAACATTACGGTCAGCTAAACTTTTGGAGCACAATGAGCTCAAAGATATAGCATAGGAAACAAACGGAGACTACAGCTAGAAAAGTCACACATATTCAAAGTTATTAATAAAGCATACAGCACACAACATCTAGAGGTACTGTGTTGGAATTACTGTTAATCAACTAAGTTCAAACGACGACCAAATCACCATGAGCAAGCAAAAGCTAGATTGTAACAATATGGTATCTCTCAATAGCTATGAAAAATAGTATGTTGGGTACGTCTTTGTTGGTCTGAGGATAGAGTCATATAGTTACTTAGGAAAGTGCCCTACGTCATCCTGAACTTCTGCTGCTGTTTCTGATTCTCCTATGGCTGCAGCACAAATACAATAGAAGTTCCTTAAGCTGACAAACTGTGCTGAAAGGAGGGATGCAGTTCCAAGAAAAGCATTCTCTAAAGTGGTGTCTCTTTCAGCTTATCTTCCATATCCTACCCTTGATAGCCTGTAGATGTTACAAATTGAAACCAAAGCTATCTAGGAACTGCAGCAATCGGTTGCAAAGTTGTTCACGGGTTTAGTCAAGATCACAGCTTTAACCAAGTTTAACCTTACCAACTTTCAAATTGTCCAAAATTACCAACGTCACAGCATAAACAAACATTCCATCACTAACAACCTGGTAGAGTCTCAAAATTATGATGGCCATGCACAAAAGAGCTTGGGGATTTTTAATATTTGACCCGTCCATGTTAAACACTCTCAGCTCACCTCCACTTGCTATGGCAGCAATACAAAGAAATACAGAAGAGCTGTCAACAGTGAAAGCATACTTGTAGAAGTAATAATTTGGAGCAAAACAAAAGGCAAATATTTGGGTGAATAGGACTACCATGACCCAGTTAGTATAAAACGAGTACAATGAAGAACACTACTTCTACTTTGAAGAAAATCCTGAAACACACATCTGTTTTTTTTTTTTTTCTTTAACAGACTTAACTATCTCAAATAATTTTGGAAATTTTCTTCATACTTAAGCAAACTTCACTCAATGCAACTTAATTTTATCATAAAATAAAAACTTAATTCAAGCTACTAATTCTGAAAGAATATAAGCTCAAATGTTTAATGTAGCTCAACTAAACCACTTTGAACTAATTCCCCTTGTTAATTTACATTAAAAGCCTTAAGAGTCATTATGTAGTCAAGGTCTGAGTAATCCTTTTACTTCTAATTACGTGGACAAAGTCATGTCACACATCTTAAAACTGTTTAGCTGAAATCAAATAATAGACCTCTGAACTAGCTTGAATCTTTCTAAGTTTCACATTGTAAATTTCTTATCATAACTTCTGGTACAAACTTATCAATCAGAATAAACACGGGTAGAACAAATAAAAGATACCAGAAGATTCACTATGACATTTCAAGATTGAGCCATTTTCAATCCAGAGGCAGAACAATGTCAAAACCCAGGCATAGCACTGGAGACCACTGGAGATCATATGAAGACATTAGACTGTGGGTGATCAATAGCAGGTTTTATTTTCATGTTAAAGAGCAAATCAATATGATAATCCCTGACAAAAAAGCTAAGAAACTTTCTCACCGAGGAACTGTGATAAAAATTTCACTTCACTTGCGGACTGTTTAGACAAACACAGAACACAGCACTTCTGTAATGGCTACCTCCTCCCTTCTACAGCAATTCCAGAAGGCACAAAGTGAGAGGAGACAAACAAGGCCAAAGAGCTTACAGAACAGTCTATGAAACTAATGTGATTACCAACAAAACAAGCTATCCTTTGCTGCCCTTTTTCTCACATCCAAGATTTTTTTTTTTTTCAAATTTCATGTCTTTGTATTCTAGTCTGATTTTGTTCTGCTCGTTTAGGTCTATGTTTTGTCAGTTGTCTTTCACAATTCCCAAGGCTGAAGCCAAGTCAGAAAGCTGCAGCTCAGTTCCAACAGGTGGGCATGCATACTTGCATGCATGTGTACAGAGACTGCAGAAGAAGATGGAAGGATGAGTTTAGATATATGCAATCAGTAACTACAACTGGGATTCCTCTCCTCTTACAGAGCAGGGCTTCTGCTGACTCAGAGGACAGCACAAAAACAAGTGAATAAAAAGGAAGACAGTTACACTTCCCAAAACTTTTACTAATGCAGTTTTAGTTGACTGAAGGCACAACACACAAACCCAGTTTCCTAACCTGCCTTTCTCCTGCCCCAACTGCTTATCATTTTCTGCATGTCCATGACTTATGTATTAATCCCATTCCCCCAGAAAACCTGCTCTGTCCATGCAGGCATTTCTGTAGAGTTCTCCTTTTCAGTATGCAACACAAAGAATGGTAGAAAATAAAGTCACTTTAAATCTGACAGGATTAAAAATTACAGCCAAGGTAACGCTGCAACTGAACAATGCCTTTTAGTGCCAATGAGGTAGGTAGACCATGACAACAAATACCAAAGACACCACATATACATGTTTTCCCTTCCTTCTTCACACCCACCCCTCACACTTCAAGGCAGAAGGAAGGAATAAAGGACTGCTACTCTGCTCATGCATTCATGATTTTGCATATCTCATTATTTTTCTCACAAAAATCACAGAGTGGTAGAGGTGGGAAGTGACCTCCAGAGGTTATGTTGTCCAACCTCCTGCTCAAGCAAGGACAGAAAGATCAGGTTGCTAAAAAACTGGAGGGAGAGGAAAATCTTAAAATCAATTCACTAATATAATAGGTACTCACACTGACTACACATTTTCTTTTCTTTAGCAGCAAAATAAAAATGTGAATAATCTATTGAGTAAAATTATATTAGTGAAATGAATAGTTTCAACAATCTTAGAACACTCTATTTTTTTCAGGTCCTCTTCTAAAAGTAGGCATTTTCATTTTAAAGAAAAGTAGTGAGAATTTTAGATTACAAAGGCCCCAAGGAAAGTTTTATCTAATCTTCACATTGGCAGTAACAAAGTAAAAACTTTCCCTGAAGTTCAGCATCTTAACCTCTTTAGACCAAGTAAGTTACAATTAACACATAACCACACACCAAGGGTACATACAGCTAAAAAGTCATCAAGAGGTAAAAGAGCATCAGTAATTCAGAAACTGCACTGAATTCTGCAAATAATTAAGTCTACACTTAAGTTTGCTTGTTTCCCAAAACTATTCCATGTTGTAGTTTTTACTTTTGGCTTTAAATCTCGTTCATGTGTTACTTTGATGAAAGGCAGAGGATAAAGTAACTGAATAGTTGTATTTTTTTAAAAAAATCCCTTTTACTGTAAGCAAGAAGAATAACAAACATAGAGCCAAACCCAACACAAACCACCAGAGGCTTTTTAAATGCATCTTGCAAAAAGAAATTAGTATCTCAACATCTCCAACTGGAATGGCCTTTTTAAACAGAAATATCCATAATGACAGAGGCATTTTTTCCTATGTGATTAGTGGATGCAAGAAAGTCTTCACTATTCTATTCACAGATTCACGGACTTGAAAAGCTTCAGCTTCCAGCTTTAAGTGCCAGTACCTGATAGGAGCAATAGGCTTCCTATTCTTGCTTTAACAAATATGAAGACCTTTGGTTAAATAAGCTCTCTGCAACCAGATGAAGTGCACTTCCCCAATTAGACAGTAGCTGTATCTTAGTACAACTACAGTTACTCAACCAAGATGAAAAAGAGGTATATTCATCCCCGAAGAATACATCTCCAACCAGCAAAGCCACACCTTTTCTAACTGGAGATAAAAATAGTAGGAAAATAGTTGTGTATTATCTGAAATTGCCAGTCTGCATTAAAATAGTTTAGATGTAATCCTTCTATACTATTTTTTTAAAATTTCATTTAATACACCCAAGGAGTTTTACTGAGGATACACTATCTTAAGAAGTACATGATGCATTACAAAAGCTGAGCCTTAAACTTAAACATAACATGTCATGACCATTACAAGATGTTCATTATGATTACAAGATGTTATCAAACACTACTAATCAAAGCTAACTACTTCATCTGCTACTGACAATGTACTTGCCTCCCATTTCTCTTTTCCTGAAGAATATGCAAGAGTTTGCATATGTGAAATTATAATAAAAAGGGTAAAATCTTAAGTGCAATGCTTGCATCTTTGCTATGATCAATAAGAGAAACAAAGAGCTCTAGTAAGATCAAACCACTTCCTGTAAGATGCATTGTTGGATAAAGATGAAAATCTACCTGCTCCCAAGATTTCTGTTTTTCTAGTAACCCTTCTCTTAGATCACTGAATACAGTGCCTTTGATCTGCTCAAGTAACCATTACTAAGGCTCAGTATATAGATTCCTAGGCAAAAGGTTTGCTTCCCAAACCTTGAAGAAGCAAACATTTTAGCCAACTGCTCATTTCTTCCACAGTATCTTTTATTCCATGTGATACACCTGAAACTTTTTTGCTAGGTTCAAAGCAATGGTCACAGGCTTTGCAACTGCTGTAGAAACATATATGGCTGCTTGTAATGACCATCTGACTTCCCTTTACTGACTTCCCTCAATTCAATTCAGTCTTCCGGTAAGACTTTACAAGTGAGTACCTTCTCCCACGGGAAATTATTGTTATCTGTCACACAGGACTTGACAGTACATCAACCATAGCTTGAATGATGCTGAAAACTGCATTCTAGGTACAAAAAAAAACAAAAAAAAAAAAAAAAGCAAAAGCAAACACCAACTAAAAAACACAACAAACACCCCTGTGCCCCACACTCAAGCCACAAAAACAACATCCTAACATCCTAAGATACTAGTTCTTAGAAATGCCTTTATTAGACCTCACTTCCTCTTGGAAATATTAAAGTACTTCAGAATCACTCCTCAACAGAAATTTTAAAACTAGATGACAAAGGGACTGGAATTGCCACAAGTTTTGAGTTCCAAGTCCTAAGTTCAGAAGGCAATTTTGGTATCTAGCCTTCACAAACCATGCAAAACCTCGTAACAGAAGTACTGCTTCAATGTCCAGGATATTATGTGAGACAGGCGATCTTGGAAAGCTGTATGCAGTCAATCACTCCCACACAATTTCCATTATGTTTGTCTACTTCTTTTGAAGTAAATTTAGTAAGGGAGACCTCACTGCTTATTAATACATAATGGACAAAAACGGTTTCTAATATTAAAGTTGAATTCCACTGCATATGATACAACAGTAAATTCTAGCTGGAAATGAATTTGAGATAATAATTTGAGGAAACTGGAAGGACTCACTTTAAAATGACAATTTCTTCTGTAGTCATTTAGGACACAGTTCTACTCTGAAAAGCATTTAGGAGACGCAGCTTATCTGTTTTTCCCGAATCAAGAATGCCTATGTATACCATATCAGTAAGTATAAAAATTAGAGTATAGCCACCTATAAAGCAGCATGTTTGTCATATATTAACCTCTAAAAAATTTGAAGCCCAAGATAAGTTTCAACAGTTAAATCACAATTTTTTCTGCATTGTTGATGAGAAACTCTTAGCAACTTTCTTCAGTTTTCGTGAGTTATCAGTACCATATTTTACAACTATGTTTTCCTTTTAGAATACATCTTCTGTTACAGTGAAATCAGGCATAAATCTAAATCCCATTTCTTGTTATTGTATTTATTCCTTAGAACGAAGTATCAGTGCTGACTGCACAAATAAAGTGTATAGGACATGGCCTTTAAGCTCAAAGCACTGTTTTTGCTCTGTAGTAGAAAGCTGTCATCACAACCTCCATTAACACACCTAAGAACTTTAGAGCTGTCCCCAGTAACTTACTGAATACTTAATGGCTTTCCAAGGAAAAAGAGAAGTGAAAAAGATACTTTTCATTAGCAAAATTAGCACACATTAAATGACGTATTTTTTTTTAATCACCACATCCTATAAAGCTTCCTATATATTCTAATGCACAAGCCTTAAAAGTAAAAACATTATAAAGTATCTAGGCAATAAATTGCCACTTCTGAAATATATGTGGGACAAGAAGAAGATTTTGCATTTCCTGGCAGTAAAATATATGTGAAAGATAAATTACTGAAGTCAGGAAGTAATTTTATAAAAGAATTTTGTAATAGATAGTTGGCATGTACCAACTGTGATGATTTGCACAACGCAAGTACATTCTTCTGTCTTTAAGGCAACTATGTAAGGAAAAAAATATTCCTATAATGTTTAAGGTTGAAAGGGATTTCTGGAGGCTCAGAGCAGGGCCAGCTAACAGCAGACTGCTCAGGGCTGTGTCCTGTCAGGTTTTGAGTAACTTCAAGGACAGAGACTCCACAACACCTTATATTCCAATGTTTGATCATCCTTAAGTCAAATAGCTTCTCCTCTAAATGTGTTTTCTTATACTTCAGTTTGCGTCCATTGTCTCTTGTCCTGCCACCGGAAACCACTGAGAACAGTCTGGCTTTATCACCTATCTTAGCAACATATTGATAACATTCCCCTAAACCTTCTTTGCCTTAAGCTGAACAGTCCCAGCTCTCTCAGATTTTCCACAATTACCAGATGTTTCAATCCCTTATCTCTATCGCCCCTCACTAGACTCACTTCAGACTTCACAAGTCTTGTGTCTTTCTTGTGCCAGGGAGCCAGAACTGAACCTAGCACTCGAGATGTGTCTCACCTCTGAAGAGCAGAGTGGAAGAATCACCTCCCTTGATCTTCCGGCAACACTGCTCTAAATGAAGCACAGGATGCTCTTTACCCTTCATTGACACAGGGAACATCACTGGCTCATGTTCAGCTCTATCCACCAGGAACCCCAGGCCATTTCTTGCCAGCCTACTTCTCTGTTGGTTGGCCCTCAGCCTGTACTGTTGCATTATTCACTCCCAGGTGCAGAACTTGGCATCTCCCTTTGTTGAGATGACTGATGTTTCTGTCTGCCCAGTTCTCCAGCCTGCTGTGGTCCTCCATGAATAGCAGCTCACTGATTGGGTGTATCAGCCACCCCACCCCATTTTGCCTGCAAACTGGCTGAAAGTGCACTGTGTCCCAGCTCCGTTAATGAAGATGCCAAACAGTAGTAGCCCCAGTGTTAACCTCTGGCATGCACCACGGATGACTGACTTCCAGCTGCACTTTATGCCACTGTTCACAATGCTCCAAGCCCAGCAGTTCAGGCAGCTTTTGATTCACCTTGTCTGCTTATCTAGCCCTTACTTCATGTATTTTTCTACCAAGAACATTATGGACACAGTGTTAAAAGTCTTATTAAAGCAAAAAATGAACATGCCGTCACCCATACTGCTAGTCATGTCATCACAGAAGGTAACTGAGATTTTTAAGCATGATGTCCCCTCCATAAATCTATGCTGACTACTCCTGATCACCTTCCTGTCCATGTGTTCGTAAGTAGTTTGCAGGACTAGTTGCTGCATCACCTTCCCAGAGATTGAGGTAAGGTTCACTGGCCTTTCATTTTCCAGTTCCTTCCTCTTTCCCTTCTTAAAGATATGGGTGATATCTGCTTTCTTTCAGTCCTCTGGTGCTTCCCATGATCACCATGGCCTTTCAAAGACTATTGAGAGTGGTCTCACAACTATATTGGCCAGCTCCCTCAGCACTCATGGATGCATGCCATCAGGTCCATTGGACTTGTGCATATTCAGTTTGTTTACATGTTCCCTAGCATTACCCTCCTCTACCGAGAGTAAGTCTTCATTGCTTAGGATTTTCCCACTGGCCTCATTGCTTAGGATTTCTGCAGGCCAGTCTTACCAGTTAAGACCAAGGCAAAGAGAACATTGAGCACTTTACTCTTGTCCATGTCCTTTGTCACCAGGTCACTATTCCCACTCAGCAGCGCATCCGCATTTTCCCGAGTCTTCCTTTTGCTGCTGATGTATCTGTAGAGATTGTTCTTGTTGCCCATCACATTCTCTCAGCACATAGCTTCAGATGGAACATGGCTTCTCTAACCCCATCCCTGCATGCTCCGCCCTGCGTGCTCCTGGGTCACCTGATCCTTCTTACACTTCTTCTACACTTTCTCTTTACGCTGAGTTTTGT
This sequence comes from Eurystomus glaucurus suahelicus, assembly GCA_032159205.1. Taxonomy (NCBI): domain Eukaryota; kingdom Metazoa; phylum Chordata; class Aves; order Coraciiformes; family Coraciidae; genus Eurystomus; species Eurystomus glaucurus. The sequence goes on along the minus strand of JAVFHW010078187.1, from coordinate 46,087 downwards.
TAGGAGCTCCTTGGTCCTCCACTCAGATCTCCTGCTACCTTTACTTGACTTTCTGCATGTCAGGATGGACTATTTTTGAGCTGGAAGAAGGTGATCCTTGAAAAATTAACCATCTTTCCAGTTTTTACAGGACTGAAGGTCAAAGAACAAACCAAAACATGCAAATGATCAAGAACAGTCTCTCAAGGGATGCACAGTGGTCAAAACTGCATAACCCTTTCAAAGGGCACTGAATGACCTTGTGATTTTTATACTACCAAGCCCTCCTTTCAGGAACTGAAAAAGTAGTTTAAATGTCCATTAAAACATGAAACTAATAAACAAGCAACTACGATATTCAGAAACCAAACTCTACAACAACTCATGAAGATTCCAAGTTATGGCATTTTAACTGCAAGAATTATGTGGCCTGAGAAATATGACTACAGACTGGCTTTGTGAATATGTACATTACATACAACTGATTTCAAATGGTTTCTAGAATAAGTTGTAAAATACTTTGTATCAGAAACTGGAGACCAAGCAAAGGGAGGCAAATAAATTAAAAGCTGATTATGGCACAAAAAAAAAATGAAGAAAGAGGAGTAAATGATCAGAGCTTATTACAGGCACTTAGCAGGAACTCAGCAATACTTTCAAAGGCATTATCAAAATCTGTCACACAGTTTTCTCATCTTCCTTTAACCACATCATTCAATATTACATGCCTTTCCAAAACTAGAAAACTAGCAGAATGAGTGCTGGAGTTCAATACAAAAGAATAATAAAACCAAAAATCAGAAGGACTCTTAACTTATTCCTACAAACTAATGATTAGGGGGTTAAAGTGAGGGAGAGGCCTATCCTTCATTACTAAAATCTGACAGTTTCCCTCTTTCACAGTCCACTGCTGAAGAGCACAGAACTTCCCAGTATGTCTTTTAACTGGTACAAATAAATACAAACTAGGGAAGGGAAATACATCATTAAAAGGTGTTCAAAGAAAGAAAAAGAGCAGACAGTCAGAAAGTAATCAGTTTTCCTTCAATTACTGCTTCAGTCTGCATTTAAGCTTTTAGCTATAAAAAAGCACAGTTCCCTAGTTCAACATCTTGTTAAGAGCACACTTTTATATATTCTGTATCAATTCACTGACAGAAATTATCCACCAGCAAAATCTGCACCTTTGCAAGGACCACCAAGAAAACATCACAAACAAATTCATAACAACTGTGTCTGCAAGAGTTTCTAGTGCATAGTCCATCTTAGAAAGCTATATGATGCATTAATACTGTCTCTTTATTTAAAATACTGCTTTCCATCAGGCAATGTAATTTTACAAAGCAAAGAAAGAAAAAGGTCAAAATAAATGAAGTTACAACCACATGGAAAAATTTAATATATACACAGAGGGTGTCTGTACATAAGCCTTTGCAGAGGTAACCACTTAGGTAAAAAGTGAGATGAAGCTGCAAATTGCAATATGCTTATTCCATGATACGTAACAGGATCAATTAAAAGGGTTAAAAGCTAATAGTACTGCTTTAATTCATTATTAAGTTAGAAATTCAAATGCTACGCATTAGTGAAGGAGCTAAGAATGAAAAGGTCTACTTGCACTTAAATCTGCCATTTTTTAGAGTTCTTCCACATAATTTAATTTTAAGAATTATCAGACCATAAATTATGGTTAAACGACTGTTTAAATGGTTAAACGACTGTTAGGGTAAGCAATGTACTACAACAGATTTTTAAAACTTCAGGATAAATACATACTGAAATATCCCACCCCAGAAAAGAAACTTAGACACACCCCCTGAAAATTAGTAACGGAAGTCTCTCTTGAACAGTCAGCTGCAACAGGAACTGTTTTTGCTTTCAGCTGATGAATAGCACATACAAGAATCACAAAATGCCAATACGCTCCTACTGGCCCACAGAAGTTTCGGTATAGCTACTGGAACTACCAACCACCATACACAGGACCCTTCATAGCTGTGAATCCAATTCAGCACCAAAGAATTAGCAAGGACAGTGCTCTTATAGAGAAGAGCTGGAAAATAACTTTTAAAACTGCAAAAAAACCACCCCAGCCCTGCAAGGGTACTCTGCCCCCCATCACCTCTCTATCCACTGTTTTATATGTTTGCAGGGAGAAAATGAGAAAGGCTAAGGCCCAACTAGAACTTATTCTAGCTACTGCTTTTAAAGACAGTAGAAAATATTTCTATAAATACATTAACAACAAAAGAGGACTAAGGAGAATCTTCATCCTTTATGGGATGCAAGGGGAAACATAGTGACCAAGGATGAGGAAAAGTCTGAGGTATTGAACACTTTCTTTGCCTCAGTCTTAGTAGTATGACCAGTTGTTCCCTGGGTACCCAGCCCCCTGAGCTGGAAGGCAGGGATGGGGAGCAGAATGAGACCTTCATAATCCAAGAAGAAATGGCTAGTGACCTGCTACATCACTTTAACATACACAAGTCTATGGGGCCACATGGGTTACACCTAAGGGTACTGTAGAAGCTGGCAAACGTGCTCACCAAGCCACTTTCCATCATTTACCAGCAGCCCTGGCTAATTCGGTCGCAGTGGACTGGAGGTTAGCAAATATGACGCCCATCTACAAGAAGGGCTGAAAGGAGGATTCAGGGAACTACAGGCCCATCAGTCTGACCTCAGTGCCAGGAAAGGTTATGGAGCAAATAATCTTGCATGCCATCACACAACATATACAGGACAACCAGATGATCAGGCCTAGTCAGCATGGGTTTATGAATGGTAGGTCCTGCCTGACAAACCTGATCTCCTTCTACAACGACATGACCTGCCTAGTGGATGATGGAAAAGCTGTGAATGTTATCTACCTAGACTTCAGTAAAGCCTTTGACACTGTTTTGCACAGCATTCTCATGAAAAAAATGTCTGCGTATGGCTTGGATGAATGCATGATCCGCTGGGTAAAACACTGGCTGGATGTCTGGCCCCAAAGAGTGGTGGTGAATGGAGTTAAATGCAGCTGGCAGCTGGTCACAAGTTGTGTTCCTCAGGGATCAGTACTGAGGTCAGTCCTGTTTAGTATCTTCATCACTGATCTTGATGAGGAGATACGAGTTTGCAGATGACACCAAACTGGGTGGAAGTGTTAGTCTGCTTAAGCACAGAGAGACTCTACAGATGGACCTGGATAGGCTGGATCAATGGGCCAAGGTCAATTGTATAAGGTTCAACAAGGCCAAGTACTGGGTCCCGAACTTTGGTCACAACAACCCCCAGCAGTGTTACAGGCTTGGGGATGTGTGGCTGGAAAGCTGCTCAGCAGAAAGAGACCTGGGGATACTGATTAACAACCAGCTGAACATGAGCCAGCAGTGTGCCCAGGTGGCCAAGAATGCCAACAGCATCCTGGCCTGTATCAGGAATAGTGTGGGCAGCAGGAGTAGGTGCTCATGAGACCGCACCTTGAGTACTGTGTCCAGTTTTGGGCACCACAGTATAGGAGAGACATTGAGGTGCTGGCGCAGGTGCAGAGAAGGGCAACAAAGCTGGTAAAGGGCCCGGAGAACAAGTCTAATGAGAAGCAGCTGAGGGAACTGGGTTTATTTAGTACGAAGAAGAGAAGGTCGAGGGGGAACCTTACTGCTCCCCACCACTACTTGAAAGGAGTCTCTTCTCCCAAGTAAAAGGTGATTAGACAAGAGGAAATGGCCCCAAGTTGTGCCAGGGGAGGCTTAGGTTGGATATCAGGAAGAAATTTTTCACTGTAAAGCTTGTGAAGCACTGGAACAGGCTGCCCAGGGAAGTAGTCGAATTGCCACCCCTGGATGTGTTTAAAAGCCATGTAGATGTGATGCTTAGGGACATGGTTTAGCAGCAGACTTCAGCAATGAGCTTAAAGGTCTTTTCCAACCTATGTGATTCTATGATTCTGAATTTGCATCCTGAATTGTTTAATACCTTAATCTAATAATCATTCTATGTTTTGCAGCTGAAATGGCTAAGTTTGACAGAGAGCAAGGATCTTTTTCTGTAAAAGTTAGTATAACAGGAAGAGGAAATAATAGGGAGAAATTAGCAGGAACTTCAGAAACAAATAGTTTAAACAGAGAGGGAGGAATGTATGATATGGAGATGCAGGAGTAGAACCAGCATGACCATCAGATTCTCTCAGAGATGTTTGCTTTTGAGAATGTACCATTGTTTCAGAAGATCTCAGCTGCTTCATCTTTGAAACTGAACACCTGGCATATCTTTACATTCAGCATTCTTGTTGCCTCCTGAACAAGTATGTTAACACTGCCATCATCAATGGCATGATGTATGCAGCAAAAGAAGGGCCAGGGAAAGCCTCCGCTCTCTATTACATGGAGGAGGAAACATGATGACTAAGGATGAGGAAAAGGTTGAGGTGCTTAATGCCTTCTTTGTCTCAGTCTTTAGTAATAGGACCAGTTGTATTCCAGAAATCCAGCCCCCTGAGCTAGGTGACAGGTGGCCAAGAAGACCAACAACATCCTGGCTTGTATCGCTACAAGAAGGACATTGATGTGCTGGAGAGTGTCCAAAGACGGGTGACAAAGCTTGTGAAGGGTCTAGAGCAGGGGTCCTTAAACTACGGCCCGCGGGCCGGATACGGCATTCTTTTTCCTGTTTTTTGTGCACTACTACAAATAAAATATGTGCAGTGTGCACAGGAATTTGTTCATTTTTTTCTAAACTATAGTCCGGCCCCCAACAGTGTCTGAGGGACAGTGAACCAGCCCCCTGTTTAAAAAGTTTGAGGACCCCTGGTCTAGAGCATGTCTTATGAGAAGCAGCTGAGGGAACTGGGGTTGTTAAGCCTAGAGAAAAGGAGGCTCAGGGAAGACCCTATCCCTCTCTACAACTACCTGAAAGAAGATTGCAGAAAGGTTGTAGGACGGTCTGTTCAAGCAAGTAACAAGTGATAGGACAAGAGGAAACGGCCTCGAGCTGCACGAAGGGAAGTCTAGATTGGATATTAAGAAGAATTTCTTCACTGAAAATGTTATCAGGCATTGCAGCGGGTTGCAGGCGGTGCTAGTGTCCCAATCCCTGGAGGTGTTTAAGAGTCACGTAGATGTAGTGCTTAGGGATATGCTTTAATCAAGGACTTGTCAGCGTTAGGTCAATTATATTAAAGGTCTTTTCCAATCTAGGCAATTCTGTGATCCTGTGATATGACATTGATCTGATAGAGAGGTTAAGACTGAAAAAAATGGGTAATGGTCAGTCATTCTGTAATTCACAAGTTTACATATCTCTTCTTTCTTACACTAATTCTTACTGGAAAAAATACTTCACTCTCTGTTAAATGACTAATTTTTCTGCTTTCCAAAACATCCTTAACAGATAGCACAATATGCCTGGAGAAAATACAGCATAGCCACCACATAAAAAAACAGTCCTTAGTTCAATTAATAATGCATATTACTACCCTTACAGTCAAGAGTTTAGCAAAAGAAAGAATACAAAGGGGCCAAATTTTTTCCTCTTAAATTATTTTGAAATGACAGAAGGGCATTATAATGTCTCCTGCTTAACATTTCAATCCTGCACTTTCTTTCAAGTGTACAATATTTTTCAAATCCAAACTTTGTGTGTCTGTGCTTTCTAGAAAGCATCAAGGTACTTTATACCGTGTTTTAAAAGCAGCAGTTCTTGCTAATTCACCATCCACACTTTATAAGTTGTCTCCCAGAGGCATGAAAGCATGAACATACACTGCACAACTTCAAGCAATTTAAAAAAAAAAAAATCTTCACATTTCAAAGTACTTTGCTTTAAAAACATTGATCAATAAAAGTCTTCCCTTTTACCCATCAAAATAAGGTAGGGTTTTGTTTGGGGTTATGTTTTTTTGGTTTGATTTGGCATTGTGGTGGTTTTTTTTTAAATAAGATCTCTCCAGTGTCTTCCACACAAGTCAGTGATCTACCTTGACCTTTGCAAGGCGTTTGACACAGTTTCCCATAACATCCTCTTGAGCAAGCTCAAGAAGTGTGAGGTAGAACTGACGGTAAGATTGATTAAGAACTGACTACACGATAGAGCCCAAAGAGTGGTGATCAACGGTGCCAAGTCCGGCTGGAGACCTGTAACTAGTGGAGTCCCCCAATGATCAGTGCTGGGTCCAGTCCTGTTCAACATCTTCATCAATGACCTTGATGAAGGGACAGAGTTTGCTGATGATACGAAACTGGGAGGTTTGGCTGATACACTTGAAGGCTGTGCCGCCATTCAGCAGGATTTGGACAGACTGAAGAGCTGGGCAAAGAGGAACCTAATGAGGTTCAACAAGAATAGGTGCAGAGTCCTGCACCTGGGAAGGAGTAACAGATTGCACCAGTACAGACTGGGAGGCAATCTGCTAGAGAGCAGCTCTGTGGAGAAGGACCTTGGAGTCCTGGTGGACAACAAGTTATCCATGGGACAGCCAATGTGGCCAAGAAAGCCAATGGTATCCTGGGGGGCATGAAGAAGAGTGTGTCCAGCAGATGGAGGGAGGTCCTCCTCCCCCTCTACTCTGCCCTAGTGAGACCTCACCTGGAGTACAGTGTTCAGTTCTGGGCTCCCCAGTTCAAGAGGGACAGAGATCTACTTGAGAGAGTCCAATGGAGGGCTACGAGGATGATTAGGGGACTGGAACACCTGCCTTATGAGGAAAGGTTGAGAGGCCTGGGGCTTTTTAGTCTGGAGAAGAGAAGACTGAGAGGGGATCTAATTAATGTGTATCAGTAGATGAGGGCTATGTGTCATGAAGAAAGGGGCAACCTCTTGTCACTTGTGCCCTGCGGTAGGACATGGGGCAATGGATGCAAGCTAGAGCACAGGAAGTTCCACCTCAACATGAGGAGGAACTTCTTTACTGTGAGGGTTACAGAGCACTGGAATAGGCTCCCTAGAGAGGTTGTGGAGTCTCCTTCTCTGGAGGCTTTCAAGACCTGTCTGGCTGCATTCCTGTGTAACCTGCCTTAGATTGTATGGTCCTGCTTGACAGGGGGGTTGGACTTGATGATCTCCAGAGGTCCCTTCCAACCCCTAACATTCTATGATTCTATGATTCATGTGCTACACTAAGATTTTTAACATGTAAAACTTCACACGGAAGTATCATTTGTTTGAGAAATTCACTACTCATTTTGCAAGAAAAATGACATTCATCAGCTCCTGCAAATGGAAATTCTGTGTCCTTAGTCCTGCTGAAATTATCCCATAGTACATGTATTGTATAAGGTGTTATTTCTCACAGCAAAGCAAGAAGGAAGGACAAGAAGGACAGACAGATTAGAAGAAGGTAGAGAGGCATCAAATTCTACAAGTCTCAGACCCCTTCAGTTATAGAAACTACTAATCTCTTCTCCCATCCACTCCCATTACAAGTATTGGACTTCTTCCTGATGAATTCCTACTGCCAATACCCCCTCAACCCTAGAGAGGAAGAAAAAAAAAAAAGGAGAGAGAAAAAAAAAGATAATACTGTCTGTATGAATGTATGTCAGAATTAATTTGTGAGACAAACTGAAATGGTACATGGAGTGAGTCTTATGTGGCTTCTGCAGTAGACATCCATTCTATCATTATAACTATTGCAGAAGCTAAGCTTGATGACCCAGCTAGCCCCCACCGATCCCATGTCACCTTAATTTCTTGGAGAAATTGCAGGGAGTGAAAGATATTTTTCCTGTCTAGCTAAAATACACTGTCATTACACAAGTGAACATTTTAAAGGTAACTTTAAGAATGTCTCTCTCTCCTCCACCTCTGCTGAGGCACCATAACTTCAAGCATGAAATTTACTTGTGTACTATATAATAGGGATTTTCCAAACATCCAGGAGGGATAGGAAAAGGATTGTGAATTATGAGAGCAGTCTGGCAGGACTATGTGATGCAAAAGGCTACAGGGAACACTGTTGTACCAGGGATTAGGGTATGTTCGGAAAAGCACAGGATGCTGTAGGGCTGTGGCACACACTACAGGATAGCAGTAATAAATTCAGCATTTCTATGTTGCATGCTTAAATGCATGAAAATAATATTCACACTTCCTCTTAAAAAAAGAGAAAGGTTTTCAAACCTCACATTTAGATGGACTGAATTGCAAAACCAAACAACTATAGCTGGAGTAAATTTAATCACTGTTCCATGATTTTATGTATTTGCAGGTATAAATGTCGAGAGTTTTGGATGTTGTCTCCCTTTCAGCACAGGATGGTTTTTGATGGAGAGCTGAAAGTGTTTAGCCCCACAGTAACATTGTACAGTAGCATTAAAACAGGAATATGTGGCCCATTGTACCTGTGTACTGACTATTAGAGAATACAAACTTATACCACCACCTTGAGGTTTTATTTACACATTTTCCACAATTGAAAGTGTTTACCTTTGCAGGAAGAGAAATTAAAAATAAAATTTTAAAAAGACTTAGCACCTTCCTAGTGACGTGGAAGTGCTATGACTCTTCATACTACACAATTCTCCCAGCATCACCTGAATAGAGGTTTACCTGCCTAACCTCCAACCAAACAGTTGGGTATCTCATTTCAATTGCAAAAGTTCTGTTTCTTCTGTGGATTTAAGAAGAAAAACAAAAACAATAGATCTAAGTTAAAACTAAAAAAGCTAAGCAGTTGGAACAGGTAATATTTTAAACAAAATGAATCCAGAGCAGATTAAGAGTGTGAACAGTATCCGGAACAAAAAACTTTTCTGCACCCAAATGACTGGTTTTTAGGAAAAGCTTGAAAGACACAGTTTCAAGTACAAGGTGAGGCTTTGCCTTCTAAACAAGCGTCTAATGGGGACCCTCCAATTGCCTTGTCTTCAATGCCAAAGAAGATGGGTTTCGGGGCTTCCAGCATTGATTTCAGAAATGGAAAAGAGTATAAGGAGACAGTGATGGAAGATGTGCATCCGCTATAGATGCACATTTTCATTTTAATTTTGTATTTAGCTTCAGAAGTTAATAGGAAGGAAGTAGCACATTCTTCTCTCAAACATGTTGAAACCCTTTGTTAGGTAAAACTGCATGAGACTAAACTTCAAGTGTAGGCCATGACAAACACGCATTACCTAAAGTATATTCAACTTATGTTTCCTTTGGTCAAAAAGCACAGAAGAAGGAGCTCCTTTCCAGAAGCCCCTACCATGTCATCACAAACACACTTGCATAGGTCCATGTAAGCCTATTAAAAATGTTTCTACACATGTAGAGTGTAACATTCTCCAGCAGCTATCTTTCCTTCCTTGTGGCTGTACTATATATCACAGTTCTTCAGAACATCAGCAGGAGACTTGACTGAGAACATTCACATATACCTTCTACGGTGCTGATTCAAAAAGCTCGCTCACTGCAAATTGTATTTTAAAGTAAGACCTTATGCAGAGACAAGCAAAAAGTTTGCAGTATGTATTATACAGGACAGAAATTGCTCTCCCAAACAGAGTCTAAGGTGCCTTCAAAAGCACATGGCAAGTTCTCACAAATACCCTTTATATTAAAGAATAACACCACATTTACTGGCTGTAATCCAGGCACCCAGGCTCAGTATGCTTTCTTTGCTTTATGTAGCGAAGCAACAATGCAAAATTCATCAAGGCTGTGAAACCACATTTAAAAGAACATAGAATGAGCAGAAAAAACTCTCTACAAGGGCTTGCTGTAGAGAGAAGAGGGGGAGGAATGTGTAAAGCCAAAAAGAAATCAAATGCACTATTTTCAATTTTAACATCCCTACTTACTCCACCTAAAACAGGGGCTTAGGCTTTACAAATATAGTAGGTATTTAGTTCGTGAACTACTTCAGTTTAATTGCTTAACAAAATCTAATCAGTAATTTTAAAGGACAGAGGTAAAAGTAAACTTTTGGAGATGATTTAAAAAGAAACCATAAAGCAACTCAGAAATCCACTAAGGTAAATTTTACCACAACAAGCGTAATTTGATGAAAATACTGATCACACAAAGTTAAAAAAGCAAACTTTAATAGTTCATGAATATATTTATATATATATATATATATATATATATATATATATATATTAGCAAATAACAAAACAAAAGACAAAAAAACACTGCAGAAAAAGGCAAAGACCTCAGCAACATGCACGAGATCTCAGGTTCTGATACACCAAAGATCAAACAAGACCAGCAAGCACTGTGAAACAAATGCAAAATTCTAACACTAGAAACACCAGTAAAGATAAACACCAGTAAAGATAAATAATCTCATTGATGTGTCTGACTAATGATATTAACTCAGTTATAATAATGTGTCTTTCAAAAAGAAGGATCCCTCAGGCAGGACTTACTTAATTTTACAAATTACAATACAAAATTATTTTGTCTCATACTTCATGTCAGCTGTTATGTAATATAAATACAATCTCTAATTGCAGATAAATCCAACTTCTCTGGTAATTCTGGCTGGACACATACAGCATGAGTTTCAGGCTAATACTGCTATCCTCCTGAACGCTGAAACAGAACTAGCAACAGTCACGAACAGTGAGGATCTCAGTTTAAGACTTCTTTTGAGATTATGAATCTTGTATCATAGTTTTTCTGTGTAACTAGAATCTTGTCTTTTAAAATATCTATGAAAAGGATAGATCCTTTAATTTTTTATTATCTACTTGAGTTCAATTTCCCACTGAAGCACCAATCGATTCAGTAATCTCAAGCGATAAAGAATGTCTTATAAGAGGGAAATTAAGAGTTTCCTCAGGTTTGATGCTGATCAAGTACTAGTAAGCTTCATTCTGTGTCTTTTGGGTATCAATTATCTGCAGATTAAAGAAGTACTAAATTCTTCAATCTTCTGAAGAGGTAATCGCGAGGAATCTTGTTTTAATAAATGCCAGTCCTAAAAAACCCACAGGATTGGCTCCTTCTCTGAGTAAAGCCATCAGGCATCTTTATAATGGGTAAATTCAGCTAGCCACTTATGACAGCCTTAAAAAAATAATAAAATTCTTTATGTATTAAGTAGTCAAGATAAAAAACTATACATGATCCTCTGACACTTTTTTTTTTTAATAGAATCATGGAATCATCATGGTTGGAAAGGACCTCCAGGATCATCAAGTCCAACCTTCATCCCAACATCTCTCTATCCACTAGACCATAGCGTCAAGTGCTACATCCACTTGTTTTTAAAATACCTCCAGGGCTGGTGACTCCACCATCTCCCTGGGCAGGCTGTTCCAGTGCCTAACAAACTTCCTGCTGGTTTCAGTTGGAGTTCTACCTCAGAAAGATAAATACTGGCCTTTGCAAAACTGAACCCTATGGTAGTTCTGTGGCTGTATAGCTCTGTTTTGGCTTTGAGTTTTTTAAATCTAAATACTCAGTAATCAAAGATTCAGTTTTAAATGTTAACTACCGAGTTTCTGGAACCAAGGAATTACACTGTCAACTACTGGACTGCTGCCTTGTACTACCTGTACAGATACTGAGCTACATTACCATTTTCATTTATCTGTGGGCACAACTGCATGTTTTACAAATTATTCTATATTTTTGACTTTCTTAAGCAATACTCTGCACAATTTATCAGAAACTGCAGAACTGACCCATAACCAGCACAGACTGACAATTTTATGGTTTTCCTCTATCAGATTACTGAAGACTACACTAAAAAAAGTCAAAATTTTAGACACTATAATACTGGTTTTCTCATTTCTAAGCTCATGGCTTAGACAGGTTACTCTTCATTGGCTTAAAGACTGGTTGGATGGCCAAGCACAGAGAGTTGTGGTGAATGGAGTTAAGTCCAGTTGGCAGCTGGTCACAAGCAGGGTCCCCTAGGGATCAGTTTTGGAGGCAGTCTTGTTTAATATCTTTATCAATGATCTGGATGAGGGGATCAAGTGTGCTCTCAGTAATTTTGCAGATGACACAAAATTAAGCAGTAGTGTCTATCTGCTTGAGGGTAGGAAGGCTCTGCAAAGGGATCTCAACAGGCTGGATCAATGAGCTGAGGCAAACTGTATGAGGTTTAACAAAGCCAAGTGCCAGGTCCTGCACTTCGGTCACAACAACCCCTGGCAATGCTACAGGCTTGGGGAGGAGTGGCTGGAAAGCTGCCTAGTGGAAAAGGACCTGAGGGTGCTGGTGGACAGCCAGCTGAACATGAGCCAGCAGTGTGCCCAGGTGGCCAAGAAGGCCAACGGCATCCTGGCCTGTATCAGAAACAGTGTGACCAGCAGGAGGAGGGAGGTGATTGTGCCCCTGTACTCGGCACTCATGAGACCACACCTTGATTACTGTGTCCAGTTATTGGTGCTACAATACAAGAAAGACATTGAGGTGCTGGAGCAAGTGTAGAGAGGGCAACAAAGCTGGTGAGGGGTCTGGAAAACACGTCTTATGAGGAACAGCTGAGGGAACTGGGACTCTTTAGTCTGAAGAAGAGGTGGCTGAGGGGAGACCTTATTGCTCTCACAACTACCTGAAAGGAGGTTGTAGAGAGGTGAGTGTTGGTCTCTTCTCCCAAGTGGCTAGCAATAGGACAAGAGGAAATGGCCTCAAGTTTCACATTTTGGTTGAACATTAGGAAAGATTTCTCTGCTGAAAGAATGGTTTCACATAGGTTTCACAGAACAGGCTACACTGCGATGTGGTGGAATCGCCGTCCCTGGAGGTGTTCAAAAAACATGTAGACGTGGCACTTCAGGACGTGGTTTAGTGGTCAAGGTAGTGTTTGGTTGATGGTTGGACTTGATGATATTAGAGGTCTTTTCCAACCTTAATGATTCAATGATTCACTTGCTCCTCTTACTTCCTGCAGTTGTTGCAGCAGCTTCTAAACATCTGTCCTTCATCTCAACCTGTGTGGACTAACTTTTCTTTCCATGTAGAATCTCCCTGAAGAAATGACTCAGGTGATCGTTACCTTGAGAATGTTCAGTTCAGTTTGCGCACAATTCTTTCTTTTTAAAACATTTCAGTAACTTTAAATTAAGTAAACCAGTAACATAGCATTAAAAAACAGTAACTAATGTAACATTTAAAAACGGTTATTCAAGTTAAATAGATGAAATCTTCTCACTATCTATATTTATACATACTATATGCAAAAGGCATAACATCATGGATGATGACTGTCTATAGTTTTCATTGTGATCATTTTAAAAACAAAACTTCAAATTTGCTTGCTTACTAGTTTAAGTATTTTACACATCATGAAGTTCATACTAATGCCAACTTGTACAGTTATAGCTGCCTGATCACAAGTCAAAATGACAGAAAGTAATGCAGCTCAAAATTTTAGAAGCTGGGAGGAATTTATGGTGGAAAAAAATATATAATAAACTTGCATACTTTGACCATAAAATTTAAAACCATTGGCAATAAAATCCAGACAGTATCCCAGACAGATTAAAAACTAACCAAAGTTACATATATGGCCAAAACAGTTTAGAATATTGGTAAAACAGAAAACTTCCATAAATTAATGTGAACTAGAATTTTTTTAGTACATAAAATGGTAACATTGCAATTTAAATATTCTCAGATAACTAAAGGAATATTTCAATAATATAGTACAGTATTATCGTGCTGGAATGAAAACACAATGCTGCATTCCAGTTCTACTTTACACGACAGCTAAGTCACATTTAAACCACAGATGGCACAGATGATAATGACAGTGATGAGTGTCTACTAATGATTCTTTAATATTTTGGATGTGAGAATTCATTGCTGGAGAATCCACAGTTTCTGTCCTGTGCTATTTCTCAAATCAGCTGCTGTACTTCTCCATTGCACAGTTAACGCATCTCTCAATCTTCACCTTACAAATGCCACAAAACTCATTCTTGGTCAAGCTGGATGCTGGGAAGTATTTTCAACATTATGAGAACCTGATGCACTTAATGCAACAAACACTACACAAAGTAGGACAGAAAGACAAGCAGTTTACCTTATAAACTATGCTTTGCTACAAATGAAAGCGATAGTAGCAACTTCCATACATGTAAAGGAGAATGGAATTTTAATCAATGCAGAAAACCCAACTAACACTCCCCCAAAAAACAAAAAAAAAAACCCACAAAAACAAACAACTTACCAAGTTGAGCTGAACTCTTTATATAACAAAGTAACCAGAATAATGGAAATTAATATCTTCATAATTTGGGTCAGAAATATTTCTCCATTATACACTCTATTTTATCACAGACTAGAAAGGACTTTTTAGGTTTTAGAAAGAAAGCACATGAGAATTCAAAAACTGCATTTCAGCACTGCAAAACTGCTTTCAGGTTACAGGGGTGGAGAATTCCTTAATTCTTTTTAGTTTTAAGCATACCTCCTAGAAACAAAGTAGCCTTAAATTGCAAGGTTTGCCCTCTCAAAGTGGTATCTCAGTATTACCAATTCAGTTTAAAATAACTAACGTTTAAACCCTTATGTGAGAATTCTGGCACATTTAATAGAATCCAAATATTTTTGTGAAGGATGGAAAGAAATAAGGCATTATTATAAGAAGCTCTGGATATGACCCATAAACACATTCTGTTTCTCTCCCTATCTCTATACAGAGAGATAGAAAGAGCAAAACAAGTTGCTTCACATGCACCAGAACTAAGAACTTGTTTCAAGTAGCTTTGTATCCTACATTCATACTAACTTGAACTTCACCCTTTAGCCCTCATTTATCAAGTTATAGACATGCTATATATAGACACACAACATCCCACTTCTGCTTCAATGCTACATGGAAGCTGGCCAATGCTATAAAGTGAAGTAATGACTGATTTTTTCCTGAGATAACATGGTGAGGTAGGACTAATCAGAGCTTAGACACATTTAGCCAAGACAGTCTTCATGAAGCCTGCAGTAACAAAATATCTTAAAAGTTAAGACTTGCACTCCTTTTCCAGATACAGCCCATACTGGCAGAGAAGGTTCAGAATTTGGTACAAATGTAGAATCATAGAATCATTCAGGTTGGAAAAGACCTTGGCATCATCGAGTCCAACCACCAACCCTACTCTACAAAGTTCTCCCCTAAACCATATCCCCCAAAACCACATCTAAACAACTCTTAAACACATCCATCCAGGGATGTAACTCAACCACCTCCCTGGGCAGCCTATGCCAGTATCTGACCACTCTTTCTGTGAAAAATTTTTTCCTAATGTCCAGTCTAAACCTACCCTGTTGCAGTTTGAAGCCATTCCTTCATGTCCTATCACTAATTACCTGTGAGAAGAGACCAGCACCAACCTTTCTACAATGTCCTTTCGAGTCATTGCAGAGAGTGATGAGGTCTCCCCTTAGCCTCCTCTTCCTCAAACTAAACAGTCCTAGCTCCTTCAATCGCTATTCATAAGATTTATTCTACAGGCCCTTCACCAGCTTTGTTGCCCTCCTCTGCACTTGCTCCAGCACCTCGATATCTCTCTTGTATTGAGGTGCCCAAAACTGGGCGCAATACTCAAGCTGTGGCCTCAGCAGTGCTGAGTACAGGGGCACAATCACCTCCCTACTTCTGCTGGTCACACTATTTCTAATACAAGCCAGGATGCCATTGGCCTTCTTGGCCACCTGGGCACACTGCTGGCTCATATTCAGCCACTTGTCAATTAGAACCCCCAGGTCGTGTTCTGCCAGGCAGCTTTCCAGCCACACTTCCCCAGGCCTGTAACGTTGCATGGGGTTGTTGTGGCCCAAGTGCAGGACCTGGCACTTGGCCTTGTTGAAGCTCACACCGTTAACATCGGCCTATTGATCCAATCTATCCAAGTCTCTCTGTAGAGCCTCCCTATCCTCATGCAGATCAACACTCCCACTTAACTTGGCGTTATCCGCAAACTTACTGATGATACACTCTGTCCTTATCAAGATGATCAATAAAGATGTTAAACAGAAATGTGTTCCCTTCTGTAAGAAATCAAGCTAAGGAATTGCACAGCACTCACAATCTTAAGAAACATATGCAAATACTACAGAAAGTGACATAATATAGTTCACAAGTTGAATATCCTGCCATTTAACTCAAAGTTAGAGAAGATTTATCAAATCTCCGACTCAAAAGAACAGGCCTCATGATGAAACACTCTTACAAACTTAGAACTTTTTCTTCCAAAGCTATTTCAAATAATTTCTAACTAATCAAAAAACTTATGGGAAAAAAAACCACAACAGAATGAGCTAGTACTCTGAAAGTTTCCATGTTTTTTCTACTGCCAGGGACAGAAATTGTATACTGCTGACTACAAGTCATTCAGACAACAATACTCTCTGAAACTTCATTATATTAATATTGAGTTAAAAACACAGTGAAGTGATACAGCACAGTACCATTATGCCATTCACCCCATTTACTAAGTTCTTGGGATAGGGGAACTGGAGAAGTGTCTTCCACTCCTCAGCTAAGGAGCTCTTATCTTGCTGGGGAAAGTAGGGACGATTCATCAAAATCCTTCACCACTGTTACAGGGCTGCAGTCCAAGGTGGTGATAAAACGCTTGTGTTCTCTGACTTTCATACAATACAGATTTCTCTATCATAATGAACCCATTCTTTAGCTCCCAGCATTTGGACTGAAATCATGACGAAAGAATGGGGCTCCAAATTGGGCTAGGAAGTCCATAGTTCCTTTTTTGGGATATCAACACATACGATTTTGATCTAGCCAAATTCACCTCTTGGTGCCTCGATTTTTCTTCAAATCTGAAGAGAAATGGAATGGTACAACTGCTTAAGGCTCTAGACACTTCCGCCATTTGACATACAAGAAGCAACACTCTTCAGCCTCCCTCGTTCCTTGTACACACATTTCTAAAACCTATCAAACATGGTCATTTACAAATGCATTCACAATCAAATGTCCCCTCTGAAAAGCCATAAAGACAGACTAAAACTATTTTGGACCAGAAATTAAAAAGTCAAGCCCATTCCTTTGAAATAAAGAAATAGTTGCAGTGGAGAGAAGTATTACAATATGCATTTCAAAACAGCTTTCCAAAACAGCATCTTAGCTATGTTTTTGTGAATCACAGAGCACCTCACCATTTTCATATCTCAAACACATAGCTCCTACAGCAGTATGATTACAAATTAACAACACAATTTATTATATTTACTTCAAAGAAAAAGCAACATGCAAAGCAAGTAGGTTTATTTTTTCAAGTGTCTACCTACAACCACAGCATCAAATCAGGCTCTTCCTTTCAAACACACCACTTCTTTAGGTTCTGCATTATACTCGCACAAAACCCTCAATGAAAACAGTTCAATGCTATAAATGTTTGCTTCATTTCCACCTTAAGACACCCAGAAACCTTAATCCTACTAGCACTGATGGATTTACACATAAATAGTAAGTTCCAGCTGGGCAAAGTGAGGGGCACAAATTCATCTCACCTTCTGGTAGCAGCAATGGCTTTACATTCCCAAAAGAGGAAAACAAAACAAAACAAAGCAAACAAACAAACAACTCTACAAAAACAAGAAAGAACAGGAACTTTACCTACCAGTGTAAAAATACAATGTTCAGAATACACTTTAGAAAGCAATTTGAATAAATTAAAGTTCCTTTTCAAGGAGAGGTACAGTGTAAAACTACCAGGAGCTAAAGGTGTAACAGTAATTCCATGCTGATGAACATAAATACGACAATCCTGTAATATAACTTTCATGTACTTGTAACTTTTGTTATTTACAGATTTTATCTTTTTACATTAAATAGGTCATAAATTATGAAACAATTTATCACACTGCTTGCTTAAGAAATAAGGATTTCTCTGATTATGAAGTCCAGAAACTTATTATTTATATAACAAAGTATTTCAAGCAGTTAGGAATTTCATCAACTTTTCTTCCTTAACTAGTTTAACGTTTTGCCTTCATCATTCTTATTGGAAGGTAATTCCAGTATCTCATTCTTGCGCATTTTAGAGCTTTATACCAGTTTCCAGATTGGAACTATTCAGAGTCAGTTTATCCCTTTGTCTTGCATCATCTTTGCCTGTAGCGGCTCTCCAGATGTGAACTCTTCCAGAATTCTTAGAAAACTCAGCTGTACCATCCCTCAGCAGCCCCCTAAAGATGAAGCTGTAGAACACAAGCAGTTTACAGATTTGACAGGAATATCACTTCCAAAAAAATCATGGCCACAAGCTCAGAAATGGAACCAGAGAGAAGAAAAGCTTGGGAACTGTTGCATGAATAGGTGAAATATTAAAAGTACCACTCAGTAAACACTCTGAGCTAGTTGGACGTGAGCCAACTGTAGCCCAGAAGCCATGTAAACAAATTAGTTCAGACTGCTGCACTGTAAGTTATGCTAAGAGTCTCCTCTTAACAAAGTAAGTTTTCATATAAAACACATTTTGCCAACCTTCTTACCAATCTCTACATTTTATATCCTCTGATTACCATTTCCCTGAGCACAAAGGAACCATGCATGAGTGCAATCTCAATGCATGTACTCTGATACTTTAATATCTCTACACAGACATACCTCTCCTGATAGATTCAAAAACTGCATATGCTCTTTAATAATCTCATTTTACTGATGACTGACTAGGTATTTTGTAATAATATTAATATATACAGATCTTACGGTTCCTCTGTCATACCCAGATGAAAAGCTCTCTGCTTACAGAAGAAATTCTGGTAATGAATCTCTAAATGTATCAACATCTGTCACTTAAATTTCATCCTACTTCTATTTCTGCAGCTCTCAAGGTCATCAATTTTTTCCTGACAGGTATTCCATCCTTCCTTGTGTTGACAATAGCTAGCAACTTTAAATCCACAAGTGATACAATTAACTTGTGTTTTTATTCATGGCTTTTTAACAAATCCACTATTATAAACCGGTTGTAGAGATCCATCTTCATAACTTGTATTAACTATTAACAACCTTTTAATGTTTAACTACTTTACAATAGGAGTGTGTTCCTTCTTGCACTTACCTACAAAATGAGATCCTGTAGCAGCACATAACTTTTCCATAGCTAAAGGAATGAAGTATGTTCTTTAAAAAACCAACAAATTATATTCTTTAAATATCACTACTGTGAAAGAACACTAAGCTAAAGGTGTACAACCTTTATCTAGAAAAAAAGCATCCATCCATAGGAACAGCAGACAAAGAATAAAAATATTAGGAAGAAATTGAGCTTGGAATTAAATACACTGTAGGAAACATCTCTATGGAAGGCACTTTCGTACAACTATTCCAACTCTTTCTTCATCATTTAGACACGGAATTTCAAAACCTGGATATAATTGTGGTAAATTAGAAACAGAAATTTGAAAATACATTTTAAAAGCTACCTCTTAGATGAACATCTTAACCTAATTGAAATATTTAATTTCATCAAATCCACAAAAGGTACCATATAACTCATCTTAGACAGTAGAATAACTTCCAAGTATTATATTTAATCAAAACTTCACATTCACGCTTGGATGATATTGAATATGTCAACCAAATAAGATTTAACTGGTCCAGTATTTTAACAATGCCTTCTCTCAAAAATTCCTGTTGCTACAAGTATAGATAATGATTCCAAGCACAAGTTGTCACAAAATCATAGATCTATTTAGCCTTAGAAGGACCTCTGCATCAACTCTCTTCTCAAAATAGGAGCAGTTTCAAAGTTACATCATACTACTAAGTGCTTTTCCAGTCAAGTTCTGAATACTTTCAAGGATGGAGATTCATTGTGAATTTTTTCCTCATTAAACCAAATCAGTATTTCCCTTACTGGAACAGTAGTCGTTGCTTCTTTTGTTGTGCACCTCAGAGGAGCTTGTCTTGTCTTCTATATAAACGCTCATTAGAAAAAGACAGTATTTCAATCCCTCTTACCTTTCTCTTCGCCAGAGTGAGAAAACCCAGCTACCTCAGATTCTCCTACGTTTCACATCCCAGCCCTTTAACCATCTCAGTGGCCCTGTCATACTCCAGTTCATTAGCATCTTATTTTTACCTGATTGTGTCATTTACGTTGCAGTTTCAGACTGACTTTGTCATCACAGCCCACAATATAATTCGTTGTTACAACTGTCTTCAGAGCATTCTGAGTCCACCTTTTCATCTTGTTATCTTCAACCATCTTCCATCTCTACCCCACAACATTACAGCCACAAGACTTGGCACAGTTCTTCCCACTTATGTAACATCATCACTTACACTGTGTCTCACATCACACTTCATTCCACCTTCTCCAGACTGCCAATAAGGCCAGCTCCCTCTACCACTTGCCCTTTTCCCACAGTCAAATGTTTTGTTCTGTCTTCTGTAGACAAAGAAGATTTCCTAGATACACTGCAAGTCCTTCGCATTCTCCATCCTGAAATCTCTTTTGAATGATATCCTCCTTGAAAAGCATGGAACTACTTGCTTTACAAGGTACAACTTGTATACCCTATTTGTATAAACTTGTAAATATAACTGTTTACCTACTTTACGTACCTACAAATTATCCCATCTTTCCTGAGACTGAAAGGTTACTGCAACTTTTGCTTTAGAAGGCATTCACACAGCTGAGGTAATGAGCTACTTTTTCACCACTTCTGAAAAGTGTCTGTTTTAGGAAAGTGTTTTATTATTTTCCTGATGAATCACTGAATGAGTTTTAATTTAGTTCAGTACAACTGTGGTCATCAATATTCCTCTGTCCATATTATGTCAATATTCTAGCTAAGGGCTCTTCTGCAAGTTACTGTACATCAGCTAAGCTATGGTAACTGCACGTGACTTCCTGCAGTTTTGCAACTGATACACAGTAAAAGTGCAAATATGCCTCTGTCAATATATAGAAGCATGCTAGCATACCTCAGTAATGGAAGTTCAGCCCTAGAAAACATACGCTTTATACATCAGGAAGCTTTCCATTTCATTTACTTTTGCATTAGTGTGGTAATTTTATCAAAATATGTGTTTCATATTGCAAGTTTGGATTAAAGACATACAAAGCAGGGGTCTGAACCACCTCACTGTTATTCGTATATTTTTAATTTAGACCATTCACCATACAAACGAAAGTGAACAACTTGCTGTATTGTGCACATAAACAGAAAAAGTGGAGGAAGGAGTATCATGATCAGTTGTCTAAAGTTAGTCCCATGACTTTCTCTAAATTAACACATCAGGAAACAGAAATAGTGAATAGAAATTAATATACAAAACAATAAATGCAGGACACCTTGAGAATCAGAGACACTAAGTAAAAGCAGTAGCACTAAAGGTGCTGACATAAAGCACAGGATAAAGTTCCATGTAACAGCTGATCTGTTTCAGTGGCTTACTGCCACTGAAAGCTACTGCTCTCACAGCGCTGTCTCTGATTCATTATTCATTTCAACAAGAGAGGACAATATAGTACACAAATAGGAGGGTAAGAATGAGATGACCTAATCTTATCCTGAAAGGGGGTACTCAAGAAGAAATCTGTATTTTAAATTTCTAATGCAATTAAGAGCTGGATTGAGAAACAGGAGAAGAGCACTAACCATTTATCTTCTTTGGCCTCCTTCTGTGTATTTTCAATCACTAAAGCAAAATCAAATATGCCTCCTTTCCTAGTACTGCTGCTACCAGCAACTCTTCAGAAATACTGTTGTGCAAAAAAAATCTTACCTCAAATTCAGTTATTCCTTGTCTTACTGCTTTCCTTTTCTCTCAGTTCTATTCATTAGCCAGATTTCCTTTCACACTGTCCCTATTGCTTCACGCAAAGATCAAGAGAAATTACTATAAAAACACCAAGATAAACTAGGATTCAACCTGCTCCTTTTGCTTCCTCAAGAGAGGGGATCTACACTGTAGTGTATCAAACATAAGTGTTAGTAGAAACAGTGGTGAGAAAGTGATGAGCACACATGGGTTGAATTCTTCTACACATTCTATCAATATTTCCAAATTTGTAGAGTCATAGAATGGTTTGGATTGGAAAGAACCTTAAAGGTCAAAGCCCCATCCAACTTGGCCCTGAACACTTCCAGGGACAGGGCATACACAACCTCTCTGGGAAACCTCTTCCACCATCACAGTATAGAATTTCTTCCCAATATCTAAACTAAATCTATCATCTTTCAGTTTGAAGCCATTATCTCTCACCCTATCACTAGTTCCTTACAAAGAGTCCCTCTCCATCTTTCTTCTGGGCCCCCTTTACGTACTGGAAGGCCACTATAAGGTCTCCCCAGATCCTTCTCTTCTCCAGGCTGAACAACCCCAACTCCCTCAGCCTGTCCTCGTAGGGGAAACATTCCAGCCCCTCTGATCATTTTTGTGGCCTTCCTCTGGACCTGCTTCGACATGTCTACGTCTTTCCTGTACTGACAATTCCAGAGCTGGATGCAGTACTTCACGTAGGCTCTCATGAGAGTGGAATAGAAGGGCAGGATCACTTCCCACAACCTGCTGGCCATGCTTCTTTTGACATAGCCCAGGCTACGGTTGGCCTTCTGAGCTGTGAGTGCACATTGTCAGCTCCTGTCCAGCTTTTCATCCACCAGCACCCCCGAGCCTTTCTCCTCAGGGATGCTCTCAATCCCTTCTTCCCCTAGCCTATATTGACACTGGAGGTTTTCTGGACCCAAAAGCAGGACCTTGCACTTAGCCTTGCTGAAACTCACGAGGTTTGCACAGGACCACCTCTCAAGCCTGTCTTAAATATTATATCATAATAATTTAAACTTTAGATGTGCACTTGACCCCATACATATATAGGCAGAAAACTACAAAGCAAAACAAAAACAGAGAAAGGTCATGAGAACTTGGTCATCGATGAAGATGACTCTCTAATGAAAGGCCTCTCATCTTCAAGTACCACAGATATTATCTGGTAATCTAAAGCAGGTAATTTTTTGTTTCACTTGTTGCTACCACTTACCAAGAGTTGGTCTATAAGGGGAAACTGGTCACTTCAAACACTCACATCCCTACGTCCAGTCCATGCCCCACGTGGTCCCACACCTCATAAAAGCCTTCAGCTTTTCTAGTGCTATCCTAGCATTATCTGTACTTATGGCAGGATAATTATATAATGATAAGCATTAGTATGTCATAAAAATAATGTCCAAGAACAATGTAAAATAAGATGGATTTCAAATAACACCATATACTATATCCACATCAAAATAAAGACTTATAATCATTACAACATCCACTATTCAAACTGACTTAGGTGATTAACGAATTTCTACCATGCTGTTCTGCAGAAACTACCTTACACTGTTCTGCAGCACAGCAGTGTAACGACACTGGCAAGCTCTGGCTATTTTCACTGTAGAGAAAAACACCTAAGACTTCACTAAGTTACTACTACTGTAGACTGAGAAGTCAGCAAAACTATCACTGTTTCTATTGTTGTACTGTACAAGAATTACCCATTGTGGTCTCCAGAGAACCAAACTCAAACTCCACCTGATGTTTCAATTGCTACCCATAACAGCTCAGCAGAAGTAAGTTTTGGTCTACAGAATAGACTGACTGAAAACAACTCACAGCTGAAGTCTGAAATGTGCATATATGTAGACAGTTAACCCATTATGTAACATTGTGTACACAGCACTCATTAATATATAGCAAACTTCAATTTTAATCCTCACTGTCCACTGAAAATGGCTCATTTTGTACAGGTTCCTATTTCAAGTATCAAGGGCAAACTCCTCTCTAACCTGAATTCTATTCAGTGGACAGTCTGATCTCCAACTCCAAATTATGCATATAGACCTTCAAAAGCAGTAACAACTTCTGAGTAAAACTTCAGGAATATTTTGGCAACACCTCCAACGCTGTTGGGTAATCCTCTTCAAAAAGCTTCATGACCCAAGATGATTTATGATTCACAAATAACAGCACTACTAAATACCAGAGAATAAGCAGAACTTTTACAAAGAAGCAAGTGAAGCCTAGGCTTGAGTAGCAGTATTTCTCAGAAATATTTATTGGTCCTGCAGACTTGTTCACTGCCTGTAAAGGAGCAGAGTTGTCTGGGTTTTAGAAGGTGGTAGGCAAATATGCACGATCAATATCAACAGGTGGACAGGAAAGGAGTTTGTCTATTAAACTGAAGATAGTTATTTCCAGCCTTTAGCAAAAAAAGTCTAGATTGAATTCTGTGAACAAGGTGTAAGGCTTCTACAATTACACCATCCTTATATCTCTCTCTCCTTTCCACCTTTTCAGAAATTAGCACCACAAAATTAAATGTCTGATCTATTTCACATGGAATAAACACTTCCAAAGTTTGTAACTTCTGATACAGTTTGGTTTTGTCGCTTTAAGAGATCATTTTGAACACAGCATATGCAATCCAAAAGTTGAAATATGAAAATACGAAAAAAAACTGGAGTTGGAGGTCAGGCTGTCCACTGAGCAGAATGGAGAGGAAAGCTAAAGAAAACAGTTGGCCTCAGTTTGATTCAGTTACTAGAAGCTAATGTAGGCATTCATGATATCCCTGTCATACTCTTAAGAAGACACACCACAGGGAAAAGAGAGGTCATTTAGAAAAATGTGACCACCAGTGTACCACTGGTATTTCATGACTCTTGTATGATGGAGAAAGCATAATTCAGCCTTCTGTATGGGATGGAAGCTGGTAAGGCCCACACAAACTCACGCAGACAACTGGAAGTTTTGCAATTCCTATGCAAGAGAATGGTTTCTACAATTCCTTGGTCACATTAAGATGTTTGCAGGAGTGAGCTTGAAAAGGATTTTAAAAACAAGGATAGTAGAAACCAGAGAAGCAAAAAAACTGTCCTGAGAAAACACTGCTTTAAGAACTGCTTCCAGCATTTTTCTGCTACCGAAAGCATTTTCAATTTTTAACACTATGAAATTTTCAGGTGTGGTATTTTTCCATGCTATTTTTTTGTTTCCTGAATAGTAAGAATTATAGACTGTGTTGGTTTTTATGCTATTCACCATCACATACAGCTCCAGTAGCAACAGAGTTCAATTCAAAACAGGTCCCATATTAGGTAATGCCCAACACAAAGGAAAACACCCTTCTTATCCAAAATCTTTTAGTTAATTTTTTTCAGTTAATTCTTAAACTTATAACATTTGTTTGCGGTTTTAATTCCTCTGAAAAGCAATTTTGTTGCCTAGAAAGATTTCCCTTGCTTCTACCAGTTTCAGCCTGCAAGTTCCCACACCTGGTGCTTCTGAAAAATCATGAACAAGCATTATAAGTCAGTCTTTGGCTGTTGAAACTGAGAGAATCTTTGAGACTGCCTCAATGGAGGACCACCAACTGTTTTGGAGATCAAGGTATAATCTGTCTAATGTATAACCTTATATAGGAATTCAGTGAGAGCTACTAAGCAAATGGCAAATCCAGAGTTAAATTCAAAATATATGGTTAAGGCATAGCATAAGCAACATACTGTAAGAATACATTCTTTTAAAATATCAGAGAAGGGTAAAGTGATCACAGTTAATATTAAGGTCTGGTCTCACACCGTCTCAGTGGCTTAATACATTAAGGTGGATAAAGAAATCCTGATTAAAAAAAAAAAAGTCATTTCCAACACACTGAGACATGTCCTCCATAGCTTCAGAAAACAGACTGAAGGGCAACTGCCATCACACTGAAATAACCAAATATTCTGAAAGGCTATTTTCTTAGGAATCAGAAGGGACATTAAGAGTCACAGCTCAACTGCATGCCAGCTGGGGTATTTTTTCTGCTCGGTACTCGAATAGTTTTTCAAATTATGTATTTGTCAGTTCTCTTTGTATTATATGTAGACACACACTCAAACAAATAACACAGGCAAGATTAATGCTACCAAATTCATCATCAAAACTTCTGGCTAGTAACACTTCCCCAGTAACACTACCTAAATTAACAGCTATTTTAGTATGGGCAAATAAAAGCTATAGTTACAGGTGTGGCTGAACAAGCAATATCAACATGAGGTTTAAGAGAAGAAACATCGTGAAACTAGAAAATTATTAGAGGACTTCGGATTCCCTTAGTGTTACTCTCAGTTAAACTCTTCCATATGACAATCTATTTGCTAACATTACTTATAACAAACAAAAACTACATTTTCCGCTTCAAACATAAAACAAAGGAAGGAGGAAATATATAACCTAGAATGAACTCTTTAGTCCGTAAGTAATGCCTGCAGGCAACAGCACTATCACAGATTATTAACCTACTTTTTAGAAACTGTCCTTTTCACATATGTAAATTAAACTGTAGTGTTAAGAAGGGTTCTTACCATAAAAAGTAAATAAAAGATAGAGAGGTTTTATTCATCAATTCTGAATAAAAGCATTTTTCCTTACTTTTCCCATTCTAGAAAGTCAGTAGATCATGGCCCTGTAGATCAACTACTTCTCATTTCAACTCAACAGTTCTGAATAAACTGGTTTAATA
Organism: Eurystomus glaucurus suahelicus; assembly: GCA_032159205.1. NCBI lineage: Eukaryota > Metazoa > Chordata > Aves > Coraciiformes > Coraciidae > Eurystomus > Eurystomus glaucurus. The sequence goes on along the minus strand of JAVFHW010078187.1, from coordinate 19,715 downwards.
AACTAGCTTAATTTTAACAACTTTGAAAACTCCTGCTCTACCTATGGTGGAGACAGTAGTTTAAGTAAACAAACTGACTAAACAAAGTAACTAATCATTAATTTAGGATAAGGTGAGTACTGACTAAGCATGGTCACTCCTAATAAGGTCCCATAGGCTGGAAAGGGATACTTAATTTCACATCATCCACAAAAGCTTGTATTAATGACCTTTATGCTCCCCAAGTACTACGCTGCCAAACATGTATAAGTAAAAATTTTATAGTACAAGAAATCAGAAAATTCAGCTATAAAGTTATACTTCATTGACTACCATAATTTCCCTAGCTATCCTTGATATAGTCATTACATATACAGTATTTTTTTTACGCTTAAGGAAATTTAGATGTAGCAGTCTTGAAAATGGGAAGCTGTTCAACCACGTGACCACAATCTTGTCATACGAACCTGACAAAAAAGGCACAACAAATAGGGCTACGGATGAGAAGTGACAAACTGAAGTACAGACACCTTAACCCTGTGTGTCTTGTATTTTTCAAATTCACATCAGGTAAACAGAGAATTTGTTTGCTAAAGGAATATTTTAAAAATCCACATTAGCACCAAGACAACGGAACCTCCTCCAAAAGTCCTAGCCATCTCCTGTAACCTCTTAGTAAGCCCGCCTATTTAGCAAAATTTAAAGTAATCCATGAGATCAAAGCTGTCCAAGGCTCCCTGAAGTTGACTGTGATAGGATCTAGAAAATAACAGGAAAAGCAAGAATCACGTGCATGATCTGTAAGAGATCCTATAGCTAGTATCTTATACATGTACAAAAAGTGAAAGCCAGAAGTTTAAGAACATTATTCTGATTACATTACAACAGGGGTCCTCAAACTACGGCCCACGGGCCGGATACAGCATTCTTTTTCCTGTTTTTTTGTGCACTACTACAAATAAAATATGTGCAGTGTGCACAGGAATTCGTTCATTTTTTTCCAAACTATAGTCCGGCCCCCGACATTGTCTGAGGGACAGTGAACCGGCCCCCTGTTTAAAAAGTTTGAGGACCCCTGCATTACAACACCTAATACCCCTATAAATGAAGTACAGGGGAGAGACACTGGTGAAAAATCTCACTTTCCTCACCATTAATGGCTAGAGAGAAAGGATTTATACAGATCTTCTCTCCTAGACAGCTGTCTATTAAACTGAATGAGAATTTATTACAAAGTTTCACTGAAAACTGTCATCTGTCAAAGTGGACACAGCTTAGAAAATGCTTCTACTTAAATAAACTTTACTTTAAGAAAAGCAGAACTAAGGTGTTTCAGCTTCACACCATTACAATATTTCTAAAATAAAACATTTAAGTTATATTCTAATTGCAGATTTGAATTTTTTTCCCCACAAGTATCACTTTGTTTTCAAGTGCCAATCTTAAGTATTTTTACTGATATAACTCTTCCAGAAATTTTATCAGATGTGTCATATATTGATTTTATTTTACTTTGGAGTAGTGTAATCAAAAACTGCACAACATAGCATTCAGAGAGAAAGTTCACGCTAGTTCACATTGTTGCTAAAACTGAATACAAGTAAGCAAAAAAGACAGATTAGCATATATAAATAGCTTGTATTTAACCAAAAACGAAGGAAATAAGAAGTGCATTAAATTAAAAAATCCATGCAGAGTTACCTATTCTATTATACTGATATTTTTAGTTTGTTAACATCTTCCAATCAGCCACAACATCTGTGATATTAGTAACAAGCTTTGAAAGTCAGTACTCCTAAATCAGTTATAAATACTTTTAATCAAACACTGCAACACTGTAAATCAAATTATGAAATTATTACAAATTGACAAACAATGCCCCCTCAGAAATCAAGTTTTCTCCCCCAAACCTACCTTACTCACCCAAGCCTAAATTTATCAGTTCCTCTTTTGCAAGGTGAGAAAGGGACTAAAGCCTTTCCCTCGTGTAGATATCGCACACTGGCAAGGCTCTCATTTGCTAATCTCTTATAAGGCACACACCAGAGGAAGACAGCCTCATTCATACTCCACCCAACCAACCTCTTCTGTCAACGCTCCAAAGTAAAACAGGACAAAAAAGATTTTTATTTTCCCCCACCCCCAGAGGATTCATTCATTATGTGGCTTCTCCACTGGCTTGCAAGTTAGTGATTAGACAGCCAGTTTCAAAAATGGGGGAAGGGTGGGAAAGGGGAGAGATGACCAAGCTTTTACTAATGAAAACGGATTACACTTTTTTAAAAAGTAGGATATTTAAACTAACACCAAAGAAATGCAGAAATCTAAGTCTCAGTGTAAGAGTCGCTTGTTTTGGTTTAGTTAAGCCTGCTTCTAACTCCAGTTACTGAAATATTCACGTGGCCTTTCCAGAAAGTATATTTTAATTATGTCACATGCACAAGCTTTCATTTACAAAAGCAAGGAGATCATGAGGATGGCAAATAAATTTTAAAAAAATGGAAAAAAACCCCTACACAGTAAAAGAAAAAAAGTGTTCTTAAAATTACTTCTTCAAAGAAGTGACTGGTAAAATCTCAGAGAGGATAAATGCACTGCCACTACTTCTCTATTCATTAACATATGACAAATATGTTTCCGTTATTTATATAAGTCACACCTTCAAATATGAGAAAGTTGGTAATCAATTAATGACTGAAACACCAACAATTTCATTTTGCCATTTAAGAACTTTATTTCTATGACTTGCAGATATCGTATTATTAATTAAATAAAAAACCACATGCATCCTATAAATATATCTCTAAATTCTAACTAAACAGATATGCTAGAATAAAAGAGATTCATAGATTAATAGAACGCCAGCTTGGAAGGGATCTCAAGGATTATCTAGTCCAACCTTAAGTGTAGTTTAAGTGAGATGGGCCAGCACCCTGTCAAGATCAGTCTTGCAACTGTCTAATGTAGGGGAATCCATCACTTCCCTTGGGAGACTATTCCAATGTTTAACTGTTCTTATTGCGAAGAACTTTCTTCTAGACTCCAATTGGAACTTCCCCAGGAGCAGCTTGCAGCCACTAGCCCTTGTATTTTCCATGTGACTCCTTGTAAAAAGTGAGTATCCTTCCTTTCAGCAGCCACCCTTCAAGTACTGGTAAATTGCAGTAAGGTCTACCCTAAGCCTTCTCTTCTCAAGGCTGAACATACCCATTCTTCTAAGCCTTTCTTCATACAGCAGGTCTTCCAGTCCCCTGATCGTCCTTGTGGCTCTTTTCTGGACCCTCTCCAGCCTGTCCACATCTTTCTTGTATAGCAGAGACCAAAACTGAATGCAGTACTCAAGGTGTGGCCTGACCAGTGTCAGCTAAAGTGGGACTATGACTTCTTTATCTCTGCTGGTGATGCCCCTGTTAATGCAACCCAGTATCCTACCAGCTTTCTTTGCCGCTGCAGCACACTGATCACTCATGTTGAGCCTGCTGTCCACTAAGACTCCCAGGTCCTTCTCCACAGGGCTGTTCTCCAGCCAGGTGGATCCTGGTTTGAACTGCATTCCTGGGTTATGTGTTCCGCAAGACCCTACACTTACTCCTGCTGAACTTCATAAGGTTCCTGCTAGTCCACTCCTCCAGCCTGTCCAGATCTTCCTGGAGGGCGGCTCTCCCCTCTGGAGTGTCAACCACTCCACTTCTTTTATGTCATCCACAAATTTCATCAGGGTGCTCTTAATTCCAGCATCCAAGTCACTTATGCAGACATTAAACAGCATCGGGCCCAGTATCGGTCTCTGGGGGACTCCACTTGTGACCAGTTGCCATTTTGAGAATGGATCATTTACAACCACCTGTTGGATACGGTAAGTCAGCCAGTTCCCCACCCACTGCACAGACCATTTGTCTAGGTTGTAATGAGTCAGTTTTTCAAGGAGGATGCTGTGGGGAATCATGTTGAAAGCCCCAGAGAAGTGCAGATAAGACTATATCCACCGCTCGCCTTTCATCAACCAAGTGGGTCAGTTTGTCATAGATGGCGATTAGGTTCATCAAGCATGATTTGCCCCTGATGAATCCATGTTGGCTTTTCCCAATTACATGCTTCAGTTTATTTGTGATAGTCCTCAGGATGATCTGCTACACAACCTTCCCAGAGACTGATGTAAGGCTAATGGGTCTATAGTTACCTGGGTCCTCCTTGGGACCCTCCTTACAGATGGGAGTGACACTAGCCCTTTTTCAGTCTTCAGGCACATCTCCCAATATCCACGACTTCTTGAAGATTATGGAGAGTGGCCTCGCAACAACATCAGCCAGCTCTCTTAACACCTTTGGGTGGACGACATCTGGGCCCATTGATTTGTATGGGGTCAAGCTCCTGTAGGAGTTGACACACCAACACTTCCTTCGCTGATGGCGGGTCTGCCTCTGCCTCAAACTTTTTTTGTTCCCGTGGCCTGGGACCCAACAGTGCTGGTAAAGACAGAGGTGAAGAAGGTGTTGAGGACCTCTGCTTTTTCAGCACTGTTGGTGACTAGTTCACTTCTCCTGTTTAATAGTGGGCCAATACTCTCCTTCCGCTTTTGCTTGTTGACGTATCTGAAGAACCTCTTCTTGAAGTTCCTGATGTCTCAGGCCAATTTCAGCTCAAACTGAGCTTTTGCCTTCCTAACTGCATCTCTGCATACCGTGGTTACGCCCTTGTAGTTTTCAGCAGGTATTTTTCCACTTTTCCATCTCTGGTACATTTCCCTTTAGGTTCTAAGCAGACCTATAAGCTGGTGATTAAACCAAGGGGGTCTCTTACTCCACCTACTCCCCTGGCTATTAGAGGAAATTAAAGAGAACTATGTCTCAGACCAGGGACACAGTTGCAAGTCACTGACTAAATTGCCGAGCTGATTGATATATGAAAGCAGCCAGGAACTGCTTCATGAAGGTTGGATTAGTGCTCACAGGATCATGCCCAAGACAATCCACACCAAATCCTTCCATCCTGCCTGTATCTAACCCATAGATGTTCTGCTTATCTTATAATGTACTTTACCCTCCAGGCACTTCACGCCAAATGATGACCATCTTCTTTTCTTAAGGATCTAAAACTCACTGCTGTTGAAGAGAGGGCTAATTATAGCCCTTAATTTCTCTGAGGCTTTAATAAAAAGCTTTCTACTACAGAATTCAGATGGCACTATTGTCCCAGCTGTTGCCAAGGCAAAGGTGAACTGTGGCCCATATGCTACAGACAGAAGAACAACCACAATTGACCATGCTGATAAATCAAATTATTAAATAAACTGAAGACTAGATTATTCAGTTATGCTTAACTTTCTGAAAGAATTTACACAACTGCATGCTGAGCACCTTATTTCCATAACTTGTTGAACTGCACAATTTGCAATGAAGTTTTCACAGAACCATAGAATTGCCTAGACTGGAAAAGACCTTTAAGATCATCAAGTCCAATCATTAACCTAATAGTGACAAGTCCTCAACTAAAGTATATCCCTAAGCACTAGATCTATTCCTTTTTTTCTAGCAAGGGCATGGATTCTTAAAAGGCAAGAAATTTATATTTGAAATGCCACAAAGCCAAGAAAACCCCAATGATATTGGATTACCATCACTATATATTTTAATTACTTTAAAACTAAACATTTTAAAATATCCTAAAGTAAGTGTGCTAGGAACTTCAGGTTACCCTGTTACAAGAGAAACAGTTGTATCTGTTCACCTATCATAATTCACCGATGAAGGAAAACAAGTATGTACAAAGCAAGATGTAAACCACAGCACCACTATAAATAATGTATTTGTAGGGCAGCACCTCTGAGGAAAAACTAAAGCTCATCTTTGCAGTCTTCCCTGAGGTGCAGCTAAAGGTCCACCACCTTTTAGAGAGGTAGCTCAATCTTTGTAGTGTGAAACATTAACATTATTCCACAAGTTACAAGCTCATTTTGGCTAAGATTCTCAATTCTCTGCAGTTTTGCTATTGTAAAAGGAAAAGAATCAATTTGCTTTTTTTCCAAACTGGAAATTATTAGCACAAGGAAGACCCAGGGGCTATACATCTTTATGGGGATACTCTGGCAACACAGAAGAATTAAAAATTAAGCATGACACCCTTCTAGTTTCGTTCACACACCATTTGAACAGAAAACAGAAGCAGCTGGAATGGATCAGGCCTCAACTACCTTAGTATATATGTCAGTCTTGATGCAAGTTTAAGGTAGCAATAAGGAGTAGCCAGTTCTCAGTCTTTCCTTTTTACACTGAATGCTGAGGCACCTATACAAGTAGCGAGGCTGTCCTTTGCTATCTGTTCATCCAGGCCATCAAACTACAGAGTTTGTTCTGTTTTCCAGTAATGTAATCACTACCTTACCACCAACCTCTGTGAAAAAACATACAACTAAGAGAAGACCAGCTAAGTAGCAGCAACAAGGAAAAGATGTCTTCTGTAGCAACAGGCTATTTACCTCCACAAAAAAATAACTTAAGCTCTTCACATTAAACTCACAGGACATGATCCAGGGACACATCTCAATTCAAAATCTTTTTTTCACTGTAACAGTTGCCATAGGAGACCATAAATTAGAGGTCGCAGAAGCACAAGTGGCCTTCCCAGGCCACATGTTAGACATTATTGTCTGCATGCTTTGGCACACATGATAATATTTATGGCTGAGACAAATTTTTACTGACAATACTATTCTCTAAAGTACTAAACTGCGATCTTGCATAATCCAATATTCATTTACATTTGTGTTTTCCAGGGTCATATTACAAGGAACTTGAGCACTGCTAATTATTCGTACTATTTACTCACAGCAAATAGCCTCTTCTAGATCTTCTACTGGCTATCAAGTAGGTATTTCTTATGTCTGAAAGATTTTAAGACAAGTTTTCAAACATAACTCTGTGCTTTTCAGTGGACAAGTATCTGACTTATTACCCTATTATATATATAAGCCTCTTACACAGGTATTACTAAAAAAAATATTTCACGTTATCTGAAGCTTATTAACATACTACTACTGAGTATGCTGGTAAGCTACACGAGCAGCTACATTAGTACCATTACTAAACTGTGTTCAGAGTTTATAAAGTTATTGCAAAGAAATCAGAACAAGTGGGAGCCTACTACCACAACATAGTGATTAGCACTCCAGGCCACACCCCATCCCCCCCAAATACAAACATCTTTAACTTGCAAAGATTCATAAAATGCTTAACAATGATTACGACAAAACTCAAATTAACCAAATAACAATACTAAGTAACTATAATAGAATTATTAAAGCTACTGTTGGTCTTAATGTGGTCAATCTAATCTACAAAATGATTATATATTATTTACAGAAAAACAAAAATGCTTCTTAAATAGTCTTGTGTGTCACTACTACTACAATCATTGAGTTCAGTGGATAAATATTTTACTGTATTTGAATACCCTAACATTTAGAGACTACGACATTTAAAGTCCAACTGAAATTCTAACTTATCTCAGGAACCAAATATGTTGATATTAATCAATTTCAAGTAATTATACCTGTGTAAACCCACTGAAAGCAATCCATTAGCAGTTACAATTTTAAAGCATTATTTGACATACAACCCTGTTAACAAACCTGTATGTAACCTGATTTACAGAACATTTATTCATTACAATCATGCACATGAAACTAAACTGAATTATTTCTATCAAGGTGGATGTCAGTTTACTAATAAAACCTCTAAATTCTGTACAACAAATTTAATGTCTTTGGTTACTGGTGCTATTTCTATACAGTCACTTTTAAAACTAAAGTACATCTATCTTCCAATTTTTGTTTGTTTTTCATTACAAAATACCATAGGCATGTAAACTCCATCAACATGAAACTGATGATGTTTCTCTGTTCTCGTTTAAAATAGTTATCTGCTTATATCTGTAAAAAGTTTTATAATATCTTCTAATAGGATTTAAAAATAAGTGAATTATCTAATTGTACACTAATTTTTACTGTCCTTCCCAAAACACTTTTTCGAATTTATACCTGTGTCAGTAATTAGGTGCAGGCAGGAGGCCTTCAACAGTTTTGTTTCAGACAAATACTGTTCTCTCCCCAAAATTCACCTAGGCTTACATGGACTGTCAGCTACATTTGGGCAAGCTGATTAGCCCAGACTCTCAAGTTACTGTGCATCTGCTGACTTTCAGTTATTGTGCATATACACTCAGCCCATGAAAAATGCAAACTAATTCAACCTTCCTTAGCCAGCAATGAAACGGGGTTAACTTAAATCAAGTTATACACAATTGCCACAAGCTACATACACACAATTGAACATGCACTGTAGCTGAGCATGCAATAGCTTCAAATTATCAGGGCTTAAAAAGTTATGTTGAATCCTCAGAAGTCCACCTACAGCACTTTTTGTAAGGCTGTATTGTCTAATTATTTATCGAGATGTGATTAAGAATTTGCTTATTCCCATGACATCACACATCTACTTTGAGCCTAGAAAAAGGACTTGTCAAGAACAAACACAAACATCTACAGAAAAAGAGGTAATTTCTATTCTGAAGCCTACTAATTCAATATAATAATTTAACATGGCACTAAATTAAGTAAGTAACTTTCATTATTCTTTCTCCAAGTTACAGGCTAAGATTGCACTATGATGTGAAAATTGTTTACTTTCCAGTACTATGATGGCTTGTTCATGAAATTGTAATTACAGAATTACAGACAAAACTGGTTTTAAACCATATTATTTTTAAATTGCAATTCCTCAAATATTTTAATTGTATTTTCAATGGTAAAAAGAAAATATCTATTTCTGTAAATAACATGACTAAACTTTACATCATACTAGATAGAACCAGAGGGAATTATTCCAGTGAGTAAATATGCAGAGCCATACCTCTAAATAATCTTTTATAATAGTGACCCTAGAGTGCACAGTGTGTGCCTACAACTCTCTAAGCTATTAGTCATCTAAATTATCACCAGGAAAGTTCATGTATGGCTTGGCTTCAGTGTATGTCAGAACTGCCACTATTTTTGCAGAACTAAGCACCTCAACACCTGTTTTACACAGGTAAAGATCTTCAGAGTAGGGAAGCCTAGTCATATGGATGCTCTGAACATGTCTAATGCACAGAACTGATTACTTCACACTGCACGCTAGCCACTGTCTCCAACCCTTCACTCAAACTCCTGGCAGGACAGAGGAAGAGCACTTGCTCAGGGTATCAGACACGCAGATCCTAAAATCCTCCTCAGTAGCAGGAGATTTGGACATGCATTTGTCACTATCCATTAGAGTCTTCGACTAGCTCTAAGATTTTATGGGGTAGCGAACATCCCCTTCTTCTCGAAGGAGTACTAATCACAGTGCAAAGATAATGAATTAGAACAGGGAAAATGCCTGAAAGATAGTATACAATTACCAAATAAATTGATTTAAACTCTCTTTCAGGGGGCAAAAATCTCTTCTGTGTCTTATAGTGACTAACCAATATGGACCTCTTAGCACTACAGGAGTTGTGAGATCCATTTTGTGTGTTCACACATCTCAAGCTTTTGACTGGCACTCAAAGGCTGATCCATTCAACTGCAGTATCACAACAATTAAGTCCCTTTTCAATGTCACCCTAATTCATTTTCCTGATGTAGAAATCAAGATTTAAAATTTTACTTACTGCACTGAGACAGCTGGTTTACAAGGCAATGCTTAAAAAGATATTTGTATATGTTAGAATTGCTATTGTTATGAATGCTGAAGATCTGACTTTAAAAAATACTTCTAAAACAGAACACTTGACACAGAAAAGTTGACATCAATCAATACTCAAACATTACTTTCTGCTATCAACTCAAAATTTTCTAGGCTTCTACCAGGAAATCCCACACCATCAGGATGAAACATCACATTTGCAAAGTCAATCAAAAGTTACTAAATGCCCCTTGCACTCAAGAATCCTGACACAGTCCTTCAACTATATAATTGTGTAACATTCCCCTCCCACCCCCCAGGCCCAATCTTCATTCAGCTCAGCTGGAGGGATCTGCCCTCGAAATGAATCAGAGGCTATTCATAAGGCTATATGGTCTGTTGTACATATGACCTTCCAACTTCAAGTAAAAATGAAAGAAAAGTATGCAGGGAAAGAGGTTACAGATCAGATAGCAGGAAACAGAGAAATGCCGCTCTTGGGAATCTCATTCTATTTCTGTTACTAATGGTAAATATTTCTGTGTTCCTTTTTTCCTGCATGCTCCAAAGCCTAATTTGAAAAGGCACTGATTAGTCATACTTGTAACCAAAATTAACAAAATCTGTTCTAATATTATCACACACATTATGACAAAAAAAAAAATAAAATCAAGTTAATTTAAAAGTCAGGTCCGACAATTGCTTCAGTTAGAGTACCAAAGTTATAAACACTAACTTTTGCACCTCAGTTCCATACTTGCATTAATACAAAATATTCCTCAAAAACATTTTAAAAAATAAGTATTTGTGAAGCACTCCAATGTTACAACACACGTCACAGAAAAGCCCGTGAGGAAATGAGGAATTCTATCTCTGGAGCAGAGTTTAATGATGTGAAGTGATTAAGGTAGAGGACTACCTACTGAACACCAAAGAGAGATCAAAATACTTCATTATAAAAGATAGGACTGGAAACAATTTTAAGAGTTTATCTCTTTCCCCATGGCAGAATCAACAATATCTAAAGGCAATCCTAAGAGACATTAATATAACCTCCACTAAGGAGGCTACATTCATTCCACACTCAGTGAAATAGGCATCCTATAGACTTTTGAAAGACTACCACAATGCATTCACAAAGATGCTCAATGCAAAGTACACAGGTAATCCTGTCATAATTCCCTATCATTTGCTCTTACAAGAAGTACGCCACATTTCTGCACTTCTTTTTCTAGTATGTGGTTTCCTCAGTTTAAAATAAACTTACAAATAAAAAAATAATTAAAAGGACAATTCCAACAATGAATTCCTGTGTATGAAATAATGTTTCTTTGCCCAACCAATCCTTGTTTTGTACTTCTGGCTTCTCAGACAATTTGTTCTTCTTCCCCTCTCTGGCCTCTCTTAGTACATACTTCCCACCCATTCCCTGAACTGCTTCCCTTGACTGTACACCCAATTCCAAAGTGCCCTTCTGTCTTAGCTTCTTGCTAAGGCTGTTCCACAGCTCTTTCTGTATCTTTATTAAGGACACTTGTAGCTGCCTCACCAGTTACTTTTTCCAGTTCTCACAGTTCAGTCACTACTTACTTAAGAACTCCAAGCTCCTACTCTTCTAATTCCTGCCCTTCAAATTCCCATTCCCCTCACATCCTGTGTAGATCTGGTTCCAGTCTATTACTCTTCTCTTCCATGTGTTCAGCTTCCCAGCCACCTGCAACCTCAGTTCTTGTCTTCCACATTCAAACACATCAGCATCATGGATAAACAGGGATACCAGAAAACCAGAAGTCTGTACCATATCTCAATGCTTAGAACTGTACTTATTAGGAAGGTCCTGTTGTGCACACAAAATTTTTCAACATTAATGCCTACAATCAGAGAATTCAACTAATTTTTCAGATGCTAATAGCTTGCCCAACTCTGGGACATGTTTTTGAATGGTAACAAAATGCACGCCCCTAATGGAGAAAGTCACCTCACGCCCAAATTTTAAATTATTTTCCCAAAGAATGAGGGCATTCCAATTACTTGAAGAAAAGGTCAGAAATAAGTTGTAAACATTTCTTTCCTCTAGCGTGGCCCTTAGGAGCCAGTGAACTATTTTGGCTTTTATCTTTATTAAGAGAATCAGTCAACAAGAGGCAGTGCCACAGCATGGAAGGTTTCAGCCCAAGTTTACCAAATTCAAAATCAGTACCTTTAAATACTACCCATCAGGAAACTGACAGGACTCACTGCAAGCCCTACCTACAGAAAACAAGCAAGGAGCAACATGCATTTTTAAAGTCAACTTGTAACTCTGTTAAGCAATGTTTCAATAACCTGTAACTGCACAATTTCAGTAAGATACATCAAAGATTTTTCTATGTTACAGATTATGCCTCCACGTAAATTCTTAAGGAAAAACCAATCATCATGGAGAATGCTAATAGGAGAAAATCCATTCCCCATTACTTCAAAAAAAAAAAAATTATCAAAGTAAAGAAAAAAAGGAAAACCTAGTACCCATGTAGTAAAAAGCAATCACATCTCCTTAGTTTGAACTAGAAATTTAACAAATCATCAGATTTTTATTTTTCCCTTCAGAGTTAAAAATTAAAAAATAACAAAGTTAAGCTGATTTCAGATCTCCACAAAGCACTCCCCATTAATTCTCACCACAGTTTTACTAGTCTTATTGAAACCTTCCCAGCTTTTAGTATACAACAAAGCAGGTTCCAGATAATTTTTTCTACCAGTGCTAAGGTTGCTCCCATACATAGCATCTTATGAGGGCTCTCCACATTTTGCCCCCATACTTCACATCCAGCAAGCATACTGGGAAGAAAAACAAACAAACAAACCAACACAAAAAAGCAACATATCTGAATAGAAAGTAACTTGCAAGAAAGGTGGACAGTCTCCACTAAAACCTAACACTTGAAAACAGTATTTCAGATACAAACTAATTGTAACCTCATCCTTTCTGAGAACCCCATCAACATAGAGTAGAAACTGTTAGCTTAAACATGAGAGACAGAGGTTGCACTGTTTACACTGTAGGAGCCTGATAAACTTTTTTTTTTTTAAAGGAAAGAAAAGGTTACCACTTTTTGAAGGAATGAAGAAATGTCTGAATTATGGTTGCTTACATCTACAGTTTAGTCCTTTGTGCATTATGATAATCATTCATTAAATGATCATACGCTGGGTTTTGTTATTCACAGGATCTCTGCCTCATATATGGTACATGACGTATGTATCACAAAATAAATGATAAAATTACAGAATCATAGAATGGTTTGGGCTGGAAGGGGCTGAGTAAAAGAAGGTGCCTTCTGTGGGTTATTACACTTTTTAATAAGCAGTTTGAACAAATCCAATGAATTAAAACCAGTTTCCCATTCAAGAGATATTTTGCTGGAAACTGCTATTTATAAAAATAAACTCATATTTACAAAACAAAAATAAAAATTAAAAAAAAACCAACTCATTTTTATACAAAACATTCCTCAGAAGTAAAGACAGAAATAAGAAAATTTTTTTTAAAAAAAAAGGAAGGAAGAAAACACTGAGCACTACTTAGTCTGCCCGTTCCATAATATACTCACAGCCTCTAGGCCATACCTAGAGTATATGACATAAAAAGCCATATGGGTAGAAGAAGGCTCAAGAACTTGTGCACCCAGTGTAGATTAGGCATTTAAACCAGGACTCCCTACAACCCAACGGCAATGTTCTGGCTAGGAAAGCACGCACTTATACCTCAAACCAGTCTTGCTTTCCTAACAGAGCCAGATGGACAACAGACTGTAACGGTCTGACCATCAGGCTGTAGAGGTTTCCATTCAACCCCTTTACCTACAACAATTATCAGTTTAGGGGGCAGAGTTTTATCCCTAACAGCCAATAACCAAAGCCTAGGATAACTTCAAGCAGTAACCAGCAACCCCAGAGAGTAACAGAGTAACATCTTAAACCTCTGCCTCCAAAACTGCCACCAATCTATTTAACTGCTTGCAGGGTTTGGGTTATCATCCAGTTGTTGTCTCTGTTGCTTCTGATAAACTTTAATAGACTTTGGTTTCTTCACAATGTAGGGAGTGATTCTTTCTGATTTTTCAGGACAGGAAATACATTCTTTTCCAGCTGTTGACATGACCATGACAGCTGAAACTTAATAGATGTTTAAGGCCATCAGCAAAAACACATTCTATACTTCTTAGGGATCCAACATGAGAAACAACAAGCCCAGTATGTTGAAATCAGTGCACTCAAAACCACAAATGAAATCAAATAAAAGAATGTTATTAACTTACTAACTGCTGTAAAGTAACTCTCAAAATCTGAAGAATAAAGCAGGTCAAATTACACAAAATTTAAAAGTATTGTTAAAACTCACTATTTTGACTCACTTTTAGTCTTCCACCTGTAAAACCGAAATCTTAATTTATACAAACGTGCAAGTAAAAAAAGTCTCTAATGTTTGTGAAACACAGATCTTTTTTCTGAGATAAATCCTACAAATTAACAGATGAAAAAAAATTCAGCATTCAGGAAAGACTGGACATATACAGCAGATAGTAGGCCAGCAGGCTGTATACTGAATGATAAATTAAAACCAATACATAAACTAGCTATATCAGGCAGCTGGCATTTCCCATGCATCGTATGAGGCACTGAATTGGGACCGCACAGGTAAGAGGAAACACAATAATGTAACTACAGGCCCAGTATATGGAGAAGCGGGCTGAGTTACATTGGTTTCTGTTATCTTAGTCTGCTGTTTCCTTATCCGAGTCCCTTACTTTGCAGCCTAGTGTTTTTCAACACTGCTCCTCTAAAACGCACTCCATATCTACATATACACGCTGCTAAAAAAAAAACCAAAGTGCTTCAAACCACAGCAGTAATCTGAAAAATGAAAATATTTACCCATATAAAGAATTCTGAGATCTCTGACTGGAAAACCACTTAAAACCAATTGATACCAATACTAAAGGCCGTACATATGAACTTTTCTAGACATTTTTCTGACTTTAACATGAAAAATATTTTTCAGTGTTCGGTTTTATTAAGTTGTGTAAATGAAGTAGTTACCTTCAAGTACAGTATCAACAACCACACTGAATTTGACTAGAATTCCTTTTAGCCCTACATACAGTTGGGTCAAAACCCTTTTTCCCCCTCCCTTTTGCTAGTGAGATTTTCCATAGTGAATAGTAGGGACAGGAAGTGAGACACAAATCATAGGTCCTGCACAGTCTCCTCAAACACAATTTCCTCACTCCTGGGGTGCAGCAGATATCAATATAAAGCACTTCTCTCACACGTACTTTGGAGGTCAGGATCAGCTGCTAAGAGGTATATACTTCTAACACTTTGAAAATAAAAACATAAATATAGAGTAATTATATTAAAGGTTTTTAGAATGCAAGCCTTTAACAATTGTCATTTCCAAAGGACTTCCTTTTCTGATCATTATAAATGATCATTATTGTACAGGGTTACTAGCACTAATACACAGGTATCACTAATTTCAAGCATTTCCCTGTAGGTATCTCTCTGCAACTGAGTGTTTGTTACTGCTGATGGATCAAAACCAGAAGCTAACCTAACCTGTACTACTTCTAACAAAGGCAGATGAAAAGCAGGATTTAAAATAAGCAGTATCATAATGAAATGTTAAATATTTCTAGTGATGTATTTTGTGACACTAAAAAGCCACCCTAACACTGGATGACCCATCACATACCTACAAGACACCAAAATCTAAAGCTAACGCTACCCATATTTTTCCAGTTAAGTATGGCCATAATTGTTGTCAAAGTGTCCACAGATTCATTAATATTATACACTCCTCTAGAATAATTTCTAGAAAGCATAATTTTCTGAATTTGAAGACTTAATTTCTTTCCTAGGTCTAGATATTCCGAATAGAAGTATATTTTTTCTTTCCAGTTACAGCAATTATTCACTGACTTTTCTCCTGCAGTATTTATGAAATGTTAATATAAGTTTGATACCATGACTTTTAACACTTTGTAATATAATATACACATAAAAGTATCACATTTGCCACTGAACATATGGAACATTGCAAGAGAAAACTTCTTATACCAATCCCCAGTTCAAATCAATTCACACTGACTATTTTTCATCTAGTACCCTTCAAAATATAGGGTTTTTATACTGTAGAGGACTATATACATGCAACATTTAGGATTAAGGCTGCGTTGCCTTCATCATCATACTAACACAACAACAACAAAACAACCCACGTGGTTCTATCCCAAGGAAGTTACTATCTACTGCCTTGATTCTTCAGGAAAAGTCATATGAACATTAATGTACATTGAGTCTCAAACGTGCGATAAGGTTGCACAGAGGTACCTGTACCCTTATGTAGAATAGGGATCTGCAAAGAGTTTTAGTGATATAATTCTGCTTCTCTGATCAAGTAAAAAGTAAATTGTTTTACTGTTACTATCTACATAAGTACCGCCTGGTTTTGTGTCTTCATTCTTAAAATGTGTAAAAAAACCAGCTTTAAAAACAAAAAAAAAAGCTTCAGGGAAAGGCTTTTTATTGGAATAACTTAAAGCAGAATGTTTAAGAAGTTGAAAAGAAATAAAAGAAATAAAACCTGTACACAGGAAACAAATCTAAAAGTACACAGCAGACAAAATGTACAAAGCAAAAGATAACAAGACAAAAATATTATCCCCTTTAGTTAAAATATTTGTTACAAGTAAAGTACTGAGAATAATTAACTTTGTATTTCTATAACAAATAAAATAACCACATCCTCCTTAAGCAGCCAGCCTTTGTGATAAACAGTGGACCAGTAAAAACTCCTAACATTAGGGAAAAAGTAGTATGAAAGCGGCATAGTCCTGCTTCACACACACACTTAAGTGTGCTAAAAAATACAATCTAAACCAAAAATAAGTCATCTTATCAACCTTTCCACATTAAATATTTCTGTATGCCAAATATATTTTCCTGAGATAAAGAAATTTACAACTACAGAAACTATGATAAAGCTCAGGATTAATCACGTATGGCTCAGAAGAACAAAACAAAAAACTACCAATTACATATAGACAGCATCTTAAATTTCCCTCTATAAATATGCCTGATTTCGTACCAGAAAAGCACATTCTTTGTGCTTTTAAAAAAAATGTCCCGTAAACATAAACCTGGCAAGATAAACTTGACAGGAACTACATAACTACAGTAGCTCATTTCCTGCTCATATGTGCTATATTTAAGGCAAATCTCCTTAAACGAAAAATAAGTCAAGAGAAGTTCACTGCTTCTAGCTTAACAAACCCACTTTTGTTAAAACGAGAGCTGTTTGAAACAAACGGAGGAAAGAAACGCTAGAGCTAATGTCGCTTCCTGATGATGAAAACTACCCAAGAACTACAACTACTTCTGCACAGTCCTTTCTTTCCTGTAAAGCAGAGTTACGCTCGGCCTCTATGCACGCTACGGACCAAAAGAAAACAGCAATTCTGCTGCTACACACTGAGATAGCGACAGATAGAGACAACTAGTGGCTCCCTCTGCAATTCACAAAGTTTAAAAATAAAAAGCTGCTTTTTCGAAGTGTAAATGGTTCCTCTCCACGCACGTAGGCCTGAGGCCCTGTTGCAAACAGTGTCTAACAGGACCAGGCAGCACAAAGACAGGAATGGGAGATTAGTGGGAGGGAGGGAGGCCGGGATTGGGGCTCAGCAGGATCTTCAGGCTTTTTAAAATTCAAACTGCTCCCTGACCAATACAAATCACGGACACGCTACTGACTACTACACGGATTTACAGCATTAAAAACACGCCTTCTACGTGACAGCTATATTAACTTCACCCTTTTAAACACGTATCAGGGCACTTGGAGACACGACACCACAGTTTTATTATGGTACTCTATAAACACAATGCACCAGAAAGTTACTCCATTAGATACATTAACCAGTTATTATTACAACAGATCTGCCTGAACAACTGCTGAAAAATAGACAAATCATGTAATTGATACTTGCTTGCCATTCACAAACTTCCTTTCTATATGAAATACGAAAACTTGTATCTTAAAATTACCCTCACTTATGTAATTTCTGTAGGAGCATTTTTATTAGCACATAGAGCATGTTTTAAATCTACCTCAATTTTTAGTAAGGCTCAAAACTCTACTACAAGTCTGAGATTCGCTTTACTGTAAGTTAGCTACCATTTCTTTATAAAGACCTGACACTTAATCAACAGTCATTTTAAAAACATATTTGACCTGTTAAAATGACACTTAATTACATATTCAAACATCATGGACACAAACAGCCAATAACAACCTTAGGATCTCAAAGTGATATGGCCTGACAAAAAAGGATGACACTTTTTAAGCATTCTTCACTTTCCACTTAATTAAATTTATGTTTGATTCTCAAGTTCTTTGGGGAAGACCTCATCTTCACCTCAGCCCCTTAAATGTCATAAATGCAGTGCTTTACACAGGAACCTCCTCCTGTTTTCTGTTTGAAGTAAAAATAGTATTTCTTCTGAATTCAGCACATATTTCTGTAACACACACAGCACATAGACACTGAGATTCTGTGGAGTACCTGATACAATATGCTTGCCTATCTGTATTTCCTGAGCCTGCAGGTGTCTGCGTTGTGTCAATTATCCCACAAGCGCTAGTTTTATGCTATAAATATACTAAGTGATTAACACACTAATCAATCGCTATATTATTTACAGATTAAACCCCTGCACATCGTAAATCCATAAGCATTTGAACTTCTGAATGTTCAAGACGCAGTTGGTTAGAAGGGGATGGCAATAGAGAAGAGACATGGTATTTTTGTTCCCAGGTATTTATATTGTCTCTCATTCCCCTATTCCTCTACTTACTCCTTTCCCCACTTCAGAGGGCTGTCTGCGCTGGGACCTTCCTTCCCTGCCCTAGGTGAAGTTGTAAATATGGCAAAGGATCAGTGCACATTTGCGACTAATTGCATTGTTTCCTCCTCCTGCTGCTCCTCTCCGGGTTGAGGCCTGTCACTGGGAAGCCGCTTCGCCTTTCTAATCCCCGAGCTGGAGTAAAGGCGCTGGCCGGCGGGCCTGCGCTCTCCACCGGGCCTGGGCCTCCCGGCAGCCCGAGAGGAACCAATCCCCTCCGCCAAACCCGAGCGACCAGGAAGGGGGCCTGCGAAATAAACACCTCCGGTTGCCACTTATTCCCCTGTACCCCGGATAACAGCTAATCCCCTCTGCTGCCAGCAGTGCTGGGCCGCCGGGGCTGAGAGGCCCGGCCCGCTGCTGGCGAGGGCAGGGAGGGGAAGGGGAGACAAGGAGGGGGGATTACCTGAGCAAATCGGCGTCTCAATCCAACGAGAATCCGAGAGAGGGGGAGAGAAATCCACCCCCCTCCCTCCTCAGAGGAGCCGCCGCCGCCGCTGGGCCGCCGCCGCCGCCGCGGAGCAGGAGGAGGAGGGGAGATAATATAACAACAATAATCCGGGCCGGGAGGGGGGCTGGCTCCTCTTCCGTCTCCTCCTCAGTGCAGCGAACATGTAGAGCCGGGGGGTGAGCGGCCGAGACAAATCCCTTCCCCCTGAGCCCGCTTCACAACATCAGCGCGGGCCGGGCCCCGCCGAACCGGTTCCGAGAAGCACTCCGAGCGGCGGGGGAGCAGGGGGGCGGCCGGGGGGGCAGCGCTGCCAAGGGACCGCCGCCGCTCCCTCCGTGTGTGCGAGGGCGGGGGAGGGGGCAGCCTGGGCACGGTGAGACGGTACCGAGCAGGGGGGTAGGGGGAAGAGGAGGAGGAGGAGGAGAAGGGGGAAGGATCCTGTGTGTGTGTCTCTCTCGCTCCCTCTCAGAACAAAATGCCGACCGGAAGTGCAGCTGCAGGAATGACTCCCTCCACCGGCGCCAAACACCAACAGCCTCCCCCTTCCCTCCGCTGCCTCCTCCTCGCCCGCCCGCTCCCTCGCACAACCAGCGCCGCTTCCGCCGCCGCCGCCGCCGCCACTCGGCGCCGCTCCCCTC